>JARJDW010001789.1:0-75330 GCA_030264715.1 Adinopsis sp. GC000173
TACTTCGAAACTCGATATATGGGTTCCGCACATTCTGACAGAACGGAACAAACTGAACGAATTTGATGGTTTTAATTAAAATCACCATTCCAAAATCGACTTTTTAATTATCTTTAGAGCAAGTGCATGATCCAAATAAAACGTTTTTAATATTTTCTGTAGCAGTACCGACTCTCAGTCCGTTTTTAAGTTCATATATGACATTATCAACTTATCATTTTCCATTTTGAATACTAACCCTGCACACAACTTCATTTAAGTTAACTTTTTTTTAAGCTTATATTGACTCACTCGATCTGTAGTTCACGTCAGTAAATAATATGATAACAGCACAGTCAAAAATGAATGTTTCTGGCAACGCGCAAATCGGGCAAGAACTTATGGAATCACCCAATATTTTCCGATGTATATGCATTGTATGCATTTTGTTAATATTCCGCGAATAACTAATTTACATGTTGATAAGATAATTCACTAATATACAGACTGCATTTCTTCATTTACTATTTAGTATCTTCTTAAGATTCCTAAACATTAAGTTTTGGATGGCATTTTTCTTTGCGTTGCAAAATTTTTCTTGTATTTTCAGCATTGTTCATCAAAGCATTTAAAGATTTTCATGAAAATTATTCTACAATGTAAGGAAAACTTAATTTTTTTCGCATTTTTTTATTAATAATAATAAAATTTGATAAAAAATGCAGCAAGATCAAAGAAAACTCAATGAAGAAAAGAGATACTAAAAAGTAATTTGTATACATTAATATTTTCTGATTTATATGCATTATATCATAATTTTGTAAAATATAATTAAAAAAATTGATGTATATTAAAGTATACATACACTGCATTCTTCATTTACTTTTTAGTACATCGCTAAGATTCCTTAACATTAAATTTTGCATCGCTTTTTCTTTGCGTGGCAAAATTTTTCTTGGATTTTCAGCATTGTTCATCAAAGCATTTAAAGATTTTCATCAAAATCGTTCTACAATGTGAGGAAAACTTCATTTTTCTCGCATTTTCAATTAATAATGATAAAGAATAAAAGAAAACTCAATTAAGAAAATCGTCATACAATTTCCTCTCACAAATAATCCAAATGCAATCCAAAATTTAATAATGAACTACCTCGTGGGATTCTGCGAATAACTAATTTATATGTTGATAGCATAATTTTCTAAAAAATAATTCGAAAAATTGGTTGCGTCATATTCTATCTATGAACGATAACAAACTAATCATTGGAATCGTTTTATGCAAGAGGGCATAGGCAGCAGCACGCCGATTATTTTGAATTTGTTTATGCAGACATAAATACACAGCCATACACACAGCAAGTGTGTGTGTGTGCGTGTGTGTGCGTGTGAGCATGTGTGTAAATATGCGCGTTGTTGCAGTTTAGAATAAAACGCGGTAGACACGTCGTTTGAGAGAGAGCATATATAGGTCAGTGACTAAATTTAAATCACTTTTACCTGGGTTATCTACCTCTGGCTAATGTATAAATAGAGCAGCGGGATTCCGTTCGCGCTTCTTCTACATTTTGATCATTTAAATGTGCATATATTATTATTATTATGATTATTAAAAGTGTATTTATTTTGGATGGAATTCATTTGCAAGTGTAAAGATATTATATTCAGAAGCAATTTTAACTGCGCCTTGATGATGGTAAACAAGGCTGATGGAAGTAGCAGTAAACGGTTTTGTAAAATGTGCATTTTTTACACTTTCCGTTTGATGCAGTTTTTTCTTCACAAAAAGATATTTAGCATAAAATAATAATTAACATAAAGCATTCCCTCTGATCTTTTGCTATACGTTTTTTTTAATTAGGTGTGGAATAAAAATGAACAAAAAGCGAGCTGCTGAAGGTATCTACTCTTTTACTACAATTATTAAAATAAGTTTAACATTAAAAGTGTAAACATGAGTATCTTATCTATTTTTAATTAGCAGATTATAATAAAATATACGAGATTACTTTGTTGACATTTTCAGTTTTCATCGATTTCACAATGTTTTGCTAAGCTGCAATTTGGCAACTCAAATAAATTTATTGCTCGCTCAAAAAACTCTGAAGAAAAACAATGATATTTTGTTGCATCGATTAATAGCGTACTGCCTTTATATGCAGGAGATATCAAATTTGTATACCTATACTAAATTACTTTTGTTATCCAATATATAATGTGATATTGGATACAAAGCGAGGCATTTAAACTTGCACGATTAGATTTAAACCGTTAATAAAAGTAGATTCAATTCAAAAGATGTGCAATATAAAATTATTTTGGCATTGTATAAAAGGTGTTGCCAATAACTTAAATTGACAAAAACAATTTTATTGCAAGTTTATTGACCAGCAGGAACATTTATCTCAAATATTTTTATTAACAATAAAACAATAAAACTTAAAACAAAAACGAAAATTAACGTAAGAAACCGTAAAATAACTGATTTAAAATTTAAAGCCTGATTTTAGTTAGAAGTCTATTCAATTGGACTAAAATTTTTCCAGCGTGAGAACTAGGTTTTTGCCCGTGATGAAAGGTATTTAAAGCCACAGTATTAATAAATATAGAGCTATATCAATGTTATAATACTCATCATCGTCGCCATAGTCAGGTGATTTTAAGCTGCAGGTCAACTTTAACTTAAATTATGATGCTTGAAGTTATTATTAGGCAACTTGCAGTTGAATAATTTTAATTTGATTGATAAAATAATTAATATTTACTGCATAATATTTGACATTATTTACAATAAGTTTATGTTATAGTGGACTTCATTGAAATCTTACAGCTATAATGTTTATTTAGGCAAGTGCAGAATATTGTATTTTTGCACTTTATTCATTTGTATTTTATTTATTAATTTTATTGTAGATTTGACGTTTTCTTTGAAATCGCTGGGCATGGAATTTCGCGGTAAATATGTAAAAGAAGGCTAATCTTAACAAATAATTGAGAAACAAAATGTTCAAGTTAGCTTGAAGTTTAATATTAGGTACAAATTAAAAAAGAAAAACTAGCAGTTAATTCATTGCAATTATTAGTTTATGATATTTAAAGAGGCATACATTTACAATAAGCTTGTGTTATAGTGAACTCCATAGAACTTTTACAACCACAATGTTTTTTTAGTTAAGCGCAGAACATTATATTTAACACTTTATTCAGTTTATATGTAATTGTATTTTATTTATTAATTTTATTGTAGATTTGACGTTTTCTTTAAACTGGCTGAGCATGGGATTTCGCGGTAAATATGTTAAAGAAGGCTAATCTTAATCAATAATTGAGAAACAAAATGTTCGAGTTAACTTAAAGTTTAACATTAGCTACAAATAAAAAAAACTGGCAGTAAATTCTTTGCAATTATTATTTTATCATATCAAAAGAGACATATAGGCTAGTACTCGAGTCTTAAACAAAGCTAAATTGAAACTAAAATCCCCATAGAAAATTAATTTTTGAGCAGAGCATTGGAAATTTACCAGTATCTACTAATAATTTGAACAATGTCTCATTCTGTATGATTATTAAAAATGTAATTTAATGATGGTTTAAATAAATTGGAATAAATATAAAGGAACTGTATGATCGTTGATTAAATGACGCTATTAAATTTATTTGTAAACATTGAAATGATTTATAAATAATGAGATGCTTAGATCATATGATGTAAAGTAGCTGGCTAGAGCTATAGCTATGGCTGTTGTGATGATAAAATCTCGTAATATGTAACAGGCAGGGAGTATTTATCTTAATAATTTATTTAAAATTGCACAATTTTGAATGTGTAAGTAACGCACACGTATGAGTGAGTAGTGTATTCGTATACATACTTGCATGTTGTTGTTGCTGTTGCTGTATGCATGCTGCATTTTACCTTAAAAAGAAGCGAAAATTGCACAATGGATCGCTTACCTGCAACAAAATAGAAAAAAGAAAACGTGTTATTAATATCGAAAAAGGATGTCCTATTATTATCTAGCATTGTTTGCATTTAAAAGCATAAACCAACGAAGAGAAAAAGAAGCGCATTTTATATGGAAATCGCTATTATGCGAATTGACGAAATTAATTAATCTTTGTTTCACTCCATTCATTGTTTCGATTTTGTAATCAGTTTTTGCATGTGTGTACGAATGCATACGCGTGTACGTTTGGTATGAAAAGTATTTATAGGTTCCTCCAGAAATTCCTGCGCTCACTTCCTAGGTATGTTTATACCTAGAGCATTCGCATTCAGTGAATATTTAGCATAATAGAAGTGGACGGGATGATCAATTATGCTAACAGACATCAAAAGCCGACCAAGATGACGATTTCTTTTTAAGCTATGAACATAAAAAAGTGTCCAACTACATAGTTGTTAATTGGAGTGCTCAAAATAGACGGTCGCCGAAAATAAACGACTTGAATTTATAGTTTTATTATATAATAAGATTAATATTATATTAAATTATCTTTTAAGAATTTATCGCATCTCGCCGTAATTGATGCTCTAAGAGATAATAAAAATTAATTTGCGTAAAAATATGTAGCAGCTATTTCACAAAATAAATTCATTAAACGTTAATTAATAACGCAGTTTTTCAGATACATTTTTTTAAAATACTGACTGACTAGCATCGTAAATCGCAATTAAAAAGCGCACCATTTTTCAAAAACAACCTGCAATTAGTGAGGGCTGGATACATTGAAATTAATTGAAAATCTAAATTTAACTAAAATGAAAAAAAATCACACTATTAATAACTGTTTACGCTATGTAATAAAAAATACGTTAATTAAAAAAGATTTCCATAATAATTAATATTTACTAAATTTCAAAATTGATTAAAATGTCGCATAGAATTTTGCAATCAATAGCAATGGCTATTTATTATCTGTAATGCTATTATGACAGTTTGTAAAATAATTGCAATAAAATTTATTCGCATTTTGTAATTTTTGTGTAGAAATCCAAGCGCCACACATCGGCGACTAGCGCAACTATCGTCCCCCAACTGTTTTTCGCGCGACAAGGAGGGAAAAAGGCGACGCGAAGGCAGAAGCGAGCGCGAGCATTCAGCGTGCACGATGTAGAGAAAAAAGTTGCGCGACCTTTCAAGGCAGTTTATTGACCTAGCATCCAGCGTGTGTATGAGTGTGTGTGTGTGTGTGTTGGTGTGACGTATACGGAAATAAAAACGTCATCGAGCACGTTTGCGTTGCGGATAAACGAACAAAACAAAGGAGGCGAGAGAACGCGATGAGCGAGCGCGCGCGCATGACGCCGGCGCTCTTCGCGCACCGACGCCACCAATAAAAATCAAACAACGCGCTAATTGAATGCTTAATTTGTAATCATGATCGGGATTAATAATTGCATTTTTAGCTGTTGGATCGATTTCACACCAACAATTAAAAATATAGCGCTAAAATCGTTCTGGACTGCAAGGGGGTCTCAACCAAATCTAAATTTAATCACAAATAATTATTGAAAAAATATATTTCATGTTGCATTGCTTTAAAATTTGATTTATTTATACTAGTTAGTATGTAGTCTATTATTAAAAGTAATTAATGTTTTGTACAATTATTTGAAAATCATTTTGTATGTAACCAAACAAAGTTTATATTTAAAAATCTGATTTTTTTCAATATAATAATTATTGCGCTATGTCAAGTTATAAAAATATTTTAAATTATATTTTATTATATAGCGCATTAACTAATTTTAAGCCGCAAAGCTGATTTATTTATATTTAATCCATAATAGAACTAATTAATAATTAATTAATTTATTAATAACGCAATTTAAGGCATAAAAATGTGCTTTATACATCAACATGTTTGTAATATTTAAAAATCGGATTCTTGTCTATTTACTCCTATGTAACAAAATATAATTAATGCGCTATGACTAAATTTAAACCTTAAATCTAATTATTTTATATTTAATCCCTAATAATAACAATTGATGCTTCATACAAAAGTTTAGAAAAATTGTAATTATTTTGAACAACATTTTTGATGTCACATTAACGCAATTATTTAAGGCAAAAAAAATATGCTTTCCACACCAAACTATTATTAAAAGAATCTGAATCTTTTCTAGTTACTCCTTCATAATATAATATAATTAATGCGCAATGTGGAATCTAAAAAAATTTTAAATTATATTTTATATCACATTTACTAAATTTACGCTTTAAATCAAATTTATTCATATTTAATGCGTAATAAAAACAATTAATGATTAATACAAAGTTTAAAAAATTGTAATTATCTTGACATCGCATTAACGAAATTTAAGACTTAAAAAATTATTATTATTTATACACCAAAAGTTTTAAAATATTTTAAAATGTTAAGTTATTATTATTTTCAACAAATTATATGTCTATCTGATTTATTTGTGTATAATTTTTCATTAAAACTTAAAAAAATAATTAATGATTCATACAAGGTTTCAAAAAAAGTATATTTTAATGACGCATTAACGAAATTTTAACATACATGTAAAAATCGGATTTATTTGTATGTAATCCGCATGGGGGTCGTTTAGTATGGGGGGCGCATAGGAATTAGCAGCGTAAAAAATGATTAAAAATCATAATCCACATGAGCGGCCATATAAAAAGAACAATAACAATAAAAATATGTGTGTTGCATAATATTACACGTTTGTGTGTAAATATAAAGCAGATGAGCAAAACGCAAAGTGAACTAACGGTTCGGCTCGTTCTTTTTTTCCTCTTACAAACACATACACACACATATTAAAATTGTGCGGTAAGAAATGAGTGAGAAGGAACGACGACACGGCCCCAAAGTAACGGGGCCTACACTCGGATATAACAGTACCATGGAGCTGGTAACCTAGTGCCGGGAATATCGAAGGTACCGCTAACCGGCCATTCGACCGTCTCTCACACGCCGCGCGCGCTAACACACACACACACACACATGCATTTTACATTACTCATTATTACATCGTTGCTGTTGCTGTTTTGCTGCTTTTCTAGCGCTACGTTCATGCGGTGTTTAGATTCCATTTGAATGATGATGATAATGCTTAAAATCGTTTTTTTTTTCTACAAATTTCAATTCTCAATTGCAGAATTGAATTTTCTTTGTGCTTTATATTAATTTTATTGTATTGTCACTATAGGTAATATTCATTTTCTGATATAGTAACAGAATAATATGGATTATGTTAGTTATAAAGTTAGATAATAAGTATACTAAAAATCTAAACAAATTCAACTTTTGTGATTTACTATAAATCTTTTTTTTCAGTTTTCAATTCTCAATTGCAGAATTGAATATTCTTTGTGCTTGATGTTAATTTTATAGTAACAGCATAATATGGATTATATTAGTTATAAAGTTCTAAGAATCTAAACAAATTCAACTTTTGCGATTTATTATAAATCTTTTTAGGTACATCAAAGTCAGCTTATACTTTGTATACCTACAATTTTAACTAAAGTCGTACATATACAAAGAACATCAAGACAAGATTATGTGCATCAAAAACACACCTATTTCTATATGCTTATTTATAATGAATATTATTAAAGATGTATTTACTAGACATACATAGAAATAACGAATATGTAAAGTTAACTTTGTATTAAATTAGATTTTGTTTAAAAATCACATGCACAAATGAAATTATAACTTTTTGATATGGAAATTCGCTTTGTAGTTAGTTTTCAACAACATTTTTTGTTGCGGATTAAATTATAATAAACATGAAATTGTTTGAATAATCATAATTTATTTATAAAACTTTTGTATTAAAATTGGATGAAGAAATTTCTTGTAATGTAGTATAGATTATAGTGTCATAAAAGTGGCAAATGCAAAATACTTTTTTATCTGTCACATTTTTAATGACACTTAAATAATATTATTAACTAATTTGAAGATTTGATTCAGAATAAGATTTTCAAAGAAAAATTTCTCTTCAATAAAAATGAATTATTGATAATATGGTTTATTTGCAAAAATTTCTAAAAGTGTAAAACGACCAATACATTTTACATACGCACAACGATTTTAAAGAAGCAAATCATTATGAATAAACGATGATTTACGTTTAAAAAGCAAACAGCAGAAAAGTTCAATTTACCATGGGCAATATCGTACACAAATGTAAGAAAAGAAACACACTAAAAGCAAACAATCACAACAAAACGTTGCTGTGTTTGTTATTGTTGTTTTTAGTATGCATAATAGTAGTGAAGTAAGTTTACTTTAACAGAAATAAAAAATACTACACAAAATGAAGAAAAAAAATCCATAAAATCCGTAATAAAGTCGTGTTTCAAGTCATAAAAGCATAAACTTAAAAGACTGTTAGTTAATGTTGCTCATTTATCGTTAATTATAGGTGTTTAAATGCATGTTAAAAGTCACTCATTCAACATTATTACATGTATGTTGTATTCTTTTGTTTGCTTTATCGTGAGGTTTCGTTAGTGACTGTTACTAATAATATTAAAGCCTGTCGAAATATTTAAAACAAAGTAACATGTAAAATACTTTCATGTCAATATCTAAATTAAGAAAAAATAGGTTTATTGTATGTAGTACCTATTCATCATCTTATTTATGTTTGCAGGGTGTGAATGTTATAAACATTAAATACTATTGATTAAGCGCCGTATATAATATAAACAACAGTTATATTCTCCACTTTCGCATAACAATTCTATTATTTAATTGAATTTTTATTATTAGAAAAGAAATGTTGATTTAATTTAACTATTGTGATATTGATAAAAATATATAATTCCAGCGCCATTATTACATTTATTATCAATAATAAAATGGTGCGGTATTTCATAAAACGAATGGAATTCCAATATATAATAAATTAAATGAATTAAAAAACAATTTATAAATTTTCACCAATATGATAAATTAAAAAGTTAATTATCTCAAATATTTCACACGTTGGTCAACTAATAAATCAAATATTTAAATTGAAAAAAATAACACGAAATTAATGAATTCTAAAATGCAGAAAATTTCCAAATGAGTAATTTATTATTCTTATACAACAATTTCGAGCAATTTCGCGCCTTAAAAACGACTTTTACTAATTGATCTGTTACAAATTCAAAACGCCAATTCGAATCGATGTCATTCCAATTAATAATGATTTATGATTTTCGTACAGAATTTTTATGTAATAATATATTAATTAACTAACCGTTTAATTAATCGCAATAGAAAATTTTGTGGCTGCACGTTTTATGTAATCATTTACGTGTGTAAACATTTGACCGGGGAAAAATGATAATGTACGAGTAAATTTATCAATAAGAATTAATCGAAAGAGCAGACGCTAACGGCGGTAAATAAATATTGCAACCAAAGCTGGTAAAAACTTTAACACGTATATATTCCATAGAATATACGCCCACAATATTTTCTATTAATCACCGTTGGATTACTTATCGATTGGCGTATTACAGATAATAAACCACTGATAAATCTTATAAATGTCACTGCATAGCTTAATTTTTTACATGTAAATATCGAGACATAAATTTTATATGGCCGCGTGGATGTAAACACAATTTATTCAGAAGCTATCGACTGAAAATTTATCAAATTACCTACATCGGGATTTCATAGAAATTCTTTCACCATTAGTATTAGCTAGTATTAGCTAGTATTGAGCTTTCATTGAAAAGTCACCATTTTATACATATGCAAGTAAACGTAAATTATTGCACAAATTGCATATTTTATAAATCAATTTCAATAATTGACCGGTGTATGATTTAATAAAAAATGTTATTGTTTTGTGCATTATTGAACACATCGTCCTTGTTATATCGAAATTTAATCATCTATAAGTATTAGTTAATAATTTACTGATCTAACTCAATACTATTTTGTCATTAGGTGTTTTTTCTCTATATGCTATCATTATAAACAATAAGTTAAAAATCAATAATTCCATATTTTGTGTATTAGAAGTGATCGGAATCATTGTCATGTACAAAAATAACCTCTATAAATAATAAAGGTTTCATTAAATTTACACGACAATGAACGCATTTTGAGTGATTGCAAATAGCAATCAATGCGCTAGTAAAATAAAATAAAATAAAATAAGGTAAACAAACTCAAAAAGAAGAAATTAAACCATTTATTTAATAAAATTTTAACAAAACGAAAAAACTAAATAAGCAAATCGATAAATCTATATATGCTGCAATTCACATAAATCATTCGCAGCTTGAAAAACATGGAAATTGTAATACAAACCGAGCACACCATCACACAAACCGCCATCGAAAATTGCATCCGCAAAAGTTTTCGATTTGGTAAAAAGAATTGGATAAATTGAAATTTGTGCAAAACCAACCTTTACCTGTCATGACGGTATGTGAGGGCGACGGGGGCGGCGGTTGCGCGCTGGTGCTGCTTGTACTCGTCGTCGTCGACGATGTCGTCGCCTCCAAGCGGGTCTCGGAAGCCGGTGAAGCATCCTCGACCTCTTGGAGGTCCACTGTAATCACCTCCTGACCTGCCAGCTTTATAACTCAATATGCACACACTCGAAATAATACACGAAATTGTAATTGTAACACCAATCAGTCTTTTGTAAATTTCTCCCGTTTATTCAAATGATTCGAATCATCGACTCTCCATTAAAAATTTTTTGGTGTTTGATGCGTTATTAAGTCGATTGAATTCCTGTTGCAGTCTGCGTTCATATTTTTATTATTATGCTTTTTTTAAATAATTATTGCTTGGGTAGTTTTTCTTTTTTCATTAAAAAATGCGCGCGCGTATCAAAAAAAGGCCTCTTCTATTTATTTTTTATGTATATATAATAAGACTCGTTAATAATTAAAAATACACCGAAAAATTGTATCGCAAACAAATCGAGAAAGAAAACGACACACAAATTATTATATGTTATTATTACATTGCGCACTGTTTTGTTGTTTTTAGTTTGCTTAGTTTCGCAATCGATATTTTTATAAAATCGATCTTGCAGGAATGCAGGTTAAAACGAAACGAACTGATGATGATTTTATATATTTTTTGTTGTTGTTATATATACATACACATATATATAGGTATATATGGATTGAATCGAAGTGTAGTGAACGCACACAACAACACACAAAAATTTTTATTCTTATTTTGTTTTATTGGTAGTAGTACGGTTGGTTGATTAAATAAAATTCGCGCGGCACGATGATGATTAAAAAACACTTAGCTTAAACACACAATGTCGATTTTTTATATATATTAAAGGGACACATAATAAACTTAAAAAAATGTTTCGATTTTGTTGTGTGTGTGTGTGATGAAGAGTCTATTTTGTTGAAACGATGTTGGCTTAGTGTCGTATTTCCACACGGGGGCGCTGCCAAATCAACCACAATCACACCATAACACGATTTTTGCACAAAATTATTTAGTAAATATATTAAGAATGCGTTCGAAATCGGCTAGTGGAACATTTCAACTAGCTAGCAATGCACAGTCATCGATTTATGCTAGCGTTTCAGCACGAATTTTCTGTTTCAGGTGGATGTTAATACACCATTCGATTGTATTTTCAATTTGTTGCAACTCAAGCACATTTGCACTATAATTTACCGCACATTTAAGCACCGTTTTTAATGTGTTTTTAATATTTTGATGCGTTTCACGACTTGACCAACATTTTCGTGATGTAATGTGTGTTTTTCGTAGTGACATGCGCCGTTGAAAACGTGGCGTCTAATTCGATCGGGGGTGGTTTTTATGCACGAAACAATGAGCGCAATGTCTTATTTAGCCGAACATATTGACGTTTGTTGTACGGTTATTGTTTGTTGCTGGCGTTGTTGCATTCATAATACAACATTACATAAAATTATGTACTTCTTGCTGGCGAAATGGACGACGAGCGGCCGATACGAATTTGTTTTGTTTTCGGCTTTGCCAGTTTAATTAAATTATATCGTTCTAGTGCACAAATTCGATTGCGCGCGCATATTTTTACTTATGAATTATTATGATGCTTTATATTGTTGTTTATTTGTTTGTGTTTTTGTTCGCTCTCTAGCGCATTAGGTTAATAAATAAGTTTCAAAATTTGAATGATGTGCTTTGTTTGATTAACAATAATTGGAATTATGATTACGTTCAATTTATGCCAGAAAGTTTTAAATAACCAAGCTCTCTGTGACACAAGAAGCATTTCAGTATTTTTTTTAAATAATCATATCATATATAGTACATAGTATTTATTTCTATATAAAAATAAATGCGATTTTGGTAAAGACTTCATTTGATTTGGACTAAAAGCCGGTTATTTTGTTGTGTCGTTACACAGTTCAGAGCCACTGTGTTAATAAATGTAAACAAATGTATGCAAAAATTTACTAATTATTCATTTACTACCTATCTGAATTATTAAAAGTACTGTAAATATCTTAGAAAGTACATATTTAGGTACATGCATTTATAAGATGAGTAAATTTATGACTTTTAAAATCGTAGATTGATAGTAATCAAAATCATGGTATTCAGAATAGTAAAAAAATAATTTTAAAACTAAAATTGGATTCTACAACTGTAATTAGATAATAATTTTTATAAGCAGCGTTCTGACTACTACGACGAGAAATGTCTGAGAAATCCGCTAGGAATATATCATGAATGCTATTTTAAATAACTAGCGTTTCTTAAAACTGTACTATTCAGCAAATGTAACATGATATTAATCAGTTTGACATGTAAACGACAAATTTTTAATGTTTACATGCTTACAAACTGCACCCACTATCAGTTAGTCTAATTTTTATAAACAACAATAATGTACGTGAATTTAATATATTATTAATTTATGCAGTTTTTCAATTTTTAATAAATTAACATAAGATTCTTTAGTTTTGATTTCACATTCATTATTACAACGCGATTTTGCGACTGGAGTTTCGGCTTTCGCCATCTATACACGTTTAAGAAAAGCTTGAGAATGGTGAAAGCCGAAACTATACTCTTAAAATCGTATTACAAGAATTTTGTTTTAATCAATTAAATGATGTGCGCATTTTAATATATACAATATATTGTCTAATATAATTTTTTTTAATATATGCTATTTATATTTAAATAAAGTTGGTGTCAGGTACTGCGCTATTTGGAAAACGCTTCTAAATTATATTTAATAGTAGGTAAAAATATATTGTATAACTTTTAAAAAATAGCTACCTACGCAATTAAATTTCGATTTTATATTTTATATTTTAGTAAACAAAACTATGCGACTCGCGCAAATATATTAAACCGCAATTAATATTTCACAGGAATTTTAATAATAAAATTCGGTTGCGCAACAAATATCAACATATTTATGGAATTTTCCCAATTCATAGAAATTAATATATATTAGAATTTTTGGAATGAAATAAAATTATTAATTTATATAAAAGCAATTAATAAATGCTGCAATTTACATATTTGTCAATTCTCACTAGATTTGTATATTATTAATTTGAAACGACATTTGCTAAACAGCGACCGTAATAATTTTATCTATAAATTTCATTATTAAACGCAATGTTATAACATTGTCATGTGAATTTTAATTCGACGTAAATAAACGCAACGTAGTAACAAAAATAGTGTATAGGTACATGGTTATTTAAATGGCAGAGATAATAATAGAGTTGTTTAATTAGTTAATAACGTATGCGTTGTGCGTTTGTTTTATATGAGAAATATGTGCATCATGGCACGTTCAGCGATCACAATTTTGTGCGTATTTGAATCATCGAGTTAATAGGTATTATTTATTTATTGTAATTTAATGAAGAATAAAAAGCCCCATCGTCGTGTCATGTGCGCTAAACATTGTATTTAAACTTTGCTTTTTCTGGCTATAATGAATGTTGATTGAAAATTATTTTAAATGTGTCATTATGTGTAATTTATTTCTGTATAAATTTTCGCGTTGAAAGCCTCACGAGCAATAAATTTGCGATTTTTAATTCGCAACAAAAATTGTCATAAACAAATTTCAATCATAAAATGAGATAAATTATCGTTGTATACCTACGAATAAATTAATTTAAGCTTATGTTGTTTATTATTTTCAAATGGAAATAAATTTGCAGTTAAATTATAAGAGTATCTGCACATACAAACATACCTATTAGAATGTGTTTGGAGGAGGAGGGACCGTATTGCACTAACATTATTAAAAGTGTTCGATTTACATCCGGATAATTATTGATATTGTATAGAGATGTCTATCAGATAATTATTAGTTTATAGTTACACAATTATAATATAGATTTTACAATACAGAGAGAAGATAAATGAGGATTTGTATAATCTTCCATTTCCTAGTAATCGAATACTGCATCTAAACCAGACTGCTTCTTTTGTTACATGCTTAAATTAAATTTTTTACTTGTGTTGTAGATTTCTGATAAATTTATTAAATTTATGTTGGCACGTTTTTTCTTCTTCTTCTTCTTTTTCATCTTATTCAAAGGTGAACAAAGTTTAACATTTCAAAAAGTTAAGCGTAAGTTATTCAGCAAACAAAAACATTTACATTTTATGAAAACGCTCCTTTTTTGTTGCTACGAAAAACTTTGTCTTTGGCTCAATTTAAATATAAATTTACATACTTTTGTTTAGCAACACATGTGTTTTATTCATTATTCGTGCAAATTTTATCGAAATTAAAATATTAAATAACTTAAACTGCACTATTATAAATGTCTCGATCCATCAAAGCGCAACCTCAAGATTGCAGATGAAACCAAACCGATTTTACCATAAAATTTTATAGATATGATTAATAATGAAAACGCGCAACACCATTTTAAAAAAGTAATAATAATAATAATAATAATAATAAAAAATCATTGTGTGTGTGTATGTGTGTATTATATAAAAGCATATAAGTTGTAAGGTTATGACCTAACTGTAAATAATGACATATGATCCTGAGCGCATCTGCTTTATACTTTATATATCTATGGTACGTAGACGTTTTTATAAAGAATAGAATAGCAGATGATGAAAAAACTACCTGAAGATTAGAACAAATGCGTGGGAGATCTAAACCTCTACAACACATTCGACATTTTATACAGAGTGAATCAATTCATTTCAATTTAATCGCTTCTTCAAAGATAGATGATAATGTTTTACCTACAATACATTTTTTTTTATTTAAATCTTGTTAAATTTCTAATTTGTAATTTTAATAATATGCGGGGTGGGCTAAAAGTTGTTTTAGCTACGTTTAGTTATGTTAGTCAGTACAAAGAAATGATTGCGTTACCATTTTTAGAAACGGCAGCTTCCAATTGTTTATAAAACGTGATTTTTCTCATAATCATTGTCATGTTCACGTTTGGAATCGTACTGTATTTTTAGCAATAAATCAATAAATCGCTTAACTCGTCATGATGTTTAAAAAGCGGCGTTACTTAAGATGGATAAAATGGTTTATCTGCGCCACTGTGCTCCAAAACACCTGCACACCTTTATCAAATGGAGCCTGAATTTTGCGAGCCGATATCTAACATAAAGCAGAGAGACCTTTTATAGCGGAAGAGAAAACTATCAAATTTCATTATGCGCGCGCTATCAATTGATTTTATCTTTATTGAAAGCAAAAGAAAAAATTGCGAAACGCACCAAGTAAAAGTTTATTTTCTACAAGAAAAGACCCACCTATACCTCTATGCAAAAAGCTGAATAAACACATTTTATTTTATATACCGGGTATACGTCGAGTGTCAAATTATATAACTTCAAGTCAGTCAAGTGTTCAAAAACATGCTTTGAATGGCAAATTAAAGTAAGTTATTTAATTCAACTCCCAAGAAACTATAATTGCAAGGAAGAGAGAAATGCCATCAGCAAATATATTAAATACTTATACCAAATTCCGAATAAATCAAATTGCATGATAAATAGTTGAGAAATTCAACGCTTCACGGACATCCTGTATATAAAGTAAAGTAAATCACCATTAAAATTCACCAGCTAATTTGAATAAATTTGAAATTGGTTTACTAATAACTAATTTAATTAATTAAAACACTTTATACCCGTAGTAGCAATTCTTCACTTATTACTCATCTCATTAATTATCGCATTTATTTTAATTATTACCGTTAAATTGCGCACCAATGTGTTCGGTCCTCGTTTACTTTTTTCGGTGACCACATATACAGAAAATTTATAATTTTACAGTTAAATTATGCAACGATGCACAGATGGCGCGATCTGAACAATTTTTATATTCATTGCTCGGCTGTTTGTTTCAGCTCGAACATTCAATTTTTTCCTCCTGCTTATTGGTAATGATGATGAATCATTCAGGATGATGATGATAAATTTAAAAGTTGAACGAACTTACAAAATTTTTGCAAGTGGTACCTGCTGCTGATTGCTGCCCGATGTGCGCGTATGTATAGAGCTGCGATACGAGTTTTTGATAACAAAAAAAATATCGTGCATGCAATAAAATATCGTTGCAGATTTTTTTAGTTTTGTTCATCCGACGAAACAATGTAGCATTTAGACATTACGGCGCATTATATAATAATAAATAACATTATAAATAGTTTTTATTTTTTTAATAAATAATAATAAATTCGCTGGAATGTATGAATGGATGTATAATACCTTTGAGCCATTTGCTAAAACAAATTAATCTTTTCGAAATTGATTTCGATCATTTATTTAAAATATTCATTATTTTACATATAATAATAAATAATCAAGCAATGTTATGATGGATTATGGTCGATCATGATTATTTGATTAAATATTTTCGTATTACCATTAATTGAAAATTCAATTACCCAAAATTAAAATTTTAAATTGAAAAATATACTAAATAACGATTATTATGTAATATCAATACAAATTGAATAATTAAATTGGAACAATGTTTAAAATATGTATATAAATAATTAATTTTACGAATGTGTAAGCTGTCGATGACGCTCACATTTAAATTTTTAATTTAATTAAATTAACACAATTGAATTGAGCGTTGTGATATTTATTAATTGTAAAATATTTAGTTGTCAAATAGTTTGAACTTATTCATTCACTCGAATTTACATTTATAATATAACTGTAATTCTTTTTTCAAATAAATGAAATAGTACGTTCAACGAAATTGTATTTAAAATCAAACCTAAATATTTAATTAATTACTGTTTATATTCTGATTAAAACAAACGAATTTAACATAAATTAATTTTTTATGCGTGCGTATAGAAATTGTGTATTGTGCAAATGAGAATCTCGTTTGTTTGCGTTTATTTAAAAAATAATGAATGATGGAATAAATCTAACCACAAAAATCTCCAATCTTACTTAAGTAAATAAAGTAAATTTGAGAATAGCGAGAAAAAACCAGCAGCAGCAGCAGCAGCATTAAAATGCCTTAACAGAGAACAAGACAGAGAAAAAACTAAACGCACTTATAACAGTACTACAAAGTTATTTATTACTATTAAATAACGTGAAATTCCAATGGAAAAATTATATTAAAAGTTTGTTAAACCTCTGCCAATATTGATAGTTGTAAGTTATTTTTTTTTATTAAAATATTTAATACGCACCTTTTTCCCGCAAAAATCAATACTTTTACATTATTTATCATTTCCACGATGATTAATCGATAAATAATTGAACATTTATGTGCATGTTAACAACAAATAAAATTTCTTGTAGGTTTTTTAAGCCTGTCGATGATGATTATTTATAATTGATTATCCTCATCGCTAATTCTTTGGTAAAAACTAACGGAGATTGAATTCAATCATCCATTCCATCTAACATTTACATTTACCACATATTGATATTTTAAACTAATACAAGTTTTAATATACATCTATAGTTTATAGATACATCTACGAATATAATTCAATTCAATTCAATGCTAATAATATTAAATAAATAAATCTTCGCTTAAAATGACTATTCATAAAGTCGCATTCAATGCTCACTCACATTCAACATGGAGTGTACAACATCATTACTATTAATAAATAAATAAATTGAATATTAAAATCTAAGTAGGCAAAGTTTGCGCGCGTGTTAATTAAATTGCGAGACTCTCTGAATTAAGTCAGCTGAATCTTGCACAGAGGCAGGCCTTTTAAAAACGAATTTGTCTCAATTGAAAATATTATAATTTGTTTAATCAATAAAATTTTACTCGCAAATAGCATTTGTTTGATTTATCAATAATAATCATCTCGTTTTTAACAGTTTGTTTAATATCCAAATATTATAGCAAATTGCAATAATTAATAAACATTATTATACCGTTTATTTACTTTTTGTGAAATATTCCATAACGTATACACGAAACTGTAGGTCGATATAATTTAGTGCCGTTGATGAAAATAATCATTAGGTAATTATAATTAGCTGATATGTTTGCGGCATCAACATAAAAATGATTCGAGCAAAATCGATAGGTCTACGGTTGAAAATATCTAACTTATTTAAATGACGACCTTTGAAAATAGAAAATGGGACATATTTGGGTTAACACCCGTATGAAAGTAAGAGTGCGTTCGAGATTGTGCCACACAATGAAAAAGGAGATCATATAATAATAATAATAATATCATATGGAAACAAGGGCACAGTTTTCACTATCATTTCGATCGTCATCAAATAAATCAAATCAGAAACGAGTGGTTGTGGAAAAATCATCATCATCGCCAACGGAAGTAGATGAAAATGAAGAAGCACATTTTGTGCTCGTCACTAAGACGAACTGTCGACTTTCAGGCGCAATTTGAATAAATCAACAATGAGGAAATTTTCGCGTGCGCGCGTATTTTATTATCGCACTAAATAGCCGAAAATAAATTTTATATGTGTATGTATTAAAAAAAAGTAGGTTCAATAAACTCATTCAACCCTTGAATTAAACACACAATAGATGTCGCTATGATTACGTAATAACTACGATTTTGTGTGTATTTGTTTAATTTGATGAGTAAATGAATTGCATTCATCTATTGTTTATAGCATTAATTAATATTTAATGTTAAACGTTATTGTCGAAGGGCATTGTCAGATAAGCGTCCGTTTTAAGCCATATATTTAATGAAAAATCTATGCAAAAATTATTAATCAATATACCGCCAACAAAATATTGCATTTTTTGCCACGCTCTAATAGTTTTTAATCAATTCTTATTAAATATTTATTATAAAACAGCTATAAAATTTCGTATTTCATCTATATAAGCTATAGCAAAAATTTATTAGTCACTGAAAATATTATTAATGCATCGAATTTGTTGAAAAATTCAATTGAGCATATACAGGGTGGTGTTGTTGAATAACAATCATTATCTGTGTGCCCGAACCGGCAATGGTCCTTTTCCCATTTGGTATTAAAACTTTTTTCGGATGATGATGATGGTAAAAAGATGATAATAATAAAAGTAGTAACACTAGCTCATTAGAGATGCGGTGGGAGGTGTTGTGCGTGTTGGCCAGTTATTTCGGCTGTATGCCCGGTCGCTGACCCTTTCTCAATGTATCGTATTTGTTGTTATCCATACTTATATATAAAATTGTACATACGTACACATTAAAAACAATATAATAAGCCCTCGAATAAATCATCGCATACACATTCCACGATCATTACGTGCGACTGGGCCGTTTCCAATCAAATTTTGCATGTTTCCAGCGTCGAGCCCAAAAAAGCAAATTATTTCGACGTGCAACTTATTACGCGAATGCGTAACAGCAAAACTGTTAGACGATTTAATTCATCTATTTTAAGTGCATTATGAAAATTTAATTATCCTTAAAATAGCATGCATCCACTAAAAATAGATGGCAACCGTATTATTGCTTATTCATACCAAAATCGATTCAATTTTCTTCTTGATGCTTGCTTTTTTTTATCAATCACCAAGCAATGCAGTGCGTTTAAAGGCAGCAATTTAAATTTATGCGTCGCCACAACATATTTTTAAACCACATTTTATATATATGTTTCTATTTGCAATGTTAAACATTTTCAATAGCATGAATATTCCGTCAGGTATTTTGACAAGTGGGAAGCATTTTACAAATAATAAAATTGTATTAATTGTTGGCGGTACGTTTATCTAGCATCTAATAATTAATGTGCAGAATAATAAATGTACGTTGTACGAAAATGCAAATGACGGCTTATCGGCCAACTTTTATAGTATGCTTTTTTTGGCCAAGTCCGGATCTAGTCCTAAAATTGGCGGGCCCTCACATGCGCGATAAGAGTTCATTGCCACGCACCAAAAAAGGTGTATTTTGTACGTAAGTACATACAAACACTAAAGTTTTAAACATTTATTTAACAAAAATATTACTAACCAATATTTATCTATTGATTCATTAATTGAACACAATGAAGCGTGGAGCGGCGTGTGCCTGAATAATTGAGATTTTGTTGAAAAAAAAACGAGTCATTTATATAAACGAAAAAGATATACAGGCATAGATGAGTCGATTGCGCGACGTGAAAGTACAAGTAAGTAAAAATTGATTCTCGAAGGGGTAAAAGGTCAATGTTCAGATGCGTAGGTCACAAAATTTTCCACCACGAAACGCGCGTAACTGAGGTCAGGTTTATTACAATCCATCCTACCGTGCCAAACATAATTTGTCAATTCAATTTAATAAATATTAAATTCGTCGTGTTTGAGTGGCCACAATTTAGCCAAATGGCAGCCCGGCTACAACATTCACCAAATGCACGATTTCCATCTTAATACCGAACACTAAACTTATCAAATTCGAATTTGTTGTTTTTGTGCATCGTAGCAAAACGAGCTGTGAAACAATATTGCGCAATCTTGTTTTTACACGCTATACATCTTATAATGTATTTAAATCAAAATTATCTCGACGAAAAAATGCGCAATCGGTGTGGTCTACAATTTTGAGTATTCGTACTGTAATTTTTGCAATGAATGAATTATTTATACCATGCAAAGTGTGCATCATAGAATCCTGATTCGTTTAATAATCATCACGTTTCGTATTGGATTCGCAGCAACAATTCCACCACCGAAAAACGATGATGAGCAGGTTTTATCGCCGCCACGAAAAAAAGAGCGCCTAATTACACGAGAAGATGTTTCGAATCGTAGCCGTGAGGCGTTTTCAACGGTGATGTCAGGAAATAATTGATTATTTTTTCCTCTCGACTTAACTTTGCTCGTTGTTTTTTTCTTTGAAAATTACGTATTGTGGATTTTCACTTGCCACCCAATATTTAATGAATCTTCGAAATTGTATGTGTGTGTGTATGTTGTGTATATGTAATGTGTACATAAAACAAAGAACGCAAAGTTGTGTGTTTGTAAAAAGGTCGATGAACGCCGGCTATTAATTAAAACTGCACGAAATTTCCACGCAATTTTTCCCGTATACGCAAAATCAGCGCGCAAACGAGCAAAAACTTGACATTTAATTAAAATATTTCAACAATTAACGGCGTTTAAGTGTGCTTTTACTAGCCGGACGCTGGAATTTGACGAAAATTTTCTTCGTCGCCTTTTTTTCATTCAAATTGTTTAAATTATATAAAAAAGAAAGGTGCGGCTTTTACCAAATTCCTAAACGGTACCTTGGCTATCGGTTAAATAATAATACACGTACGTACGAAACTTGTATGTGTGTATACATATACATATGCACACACACACACACACACAAACACACGATGAAGACCAAAAAAAGGAGGAAAGAGTTATAAAGCAACAACCTGCAACTACCTTCCAAAAGTACCAACGCTATATGTGTACACAGCGAAAGAAAAAAGTAAACAAAATTTTTAAGTATCCGTTACGTTTTTGGACCGACGACGACGCACAATTGAAATTATTTTATAATCAAAATGTCATTATTGTTTATATTTATATATATATATATATATATATCTAACAGCGTATTTACCTAAGCATTGTTATTTAAAATTTAAATACATAGAGGAGTTTTCAACTTACCTACTACTCGTAATTAGAATTTTAATTTTCTTTAATAATTGATTTTCTATTTGACTTAACTTATTCATAAAATTATATAGCTCGGTATCCTCAGTATATAACAGTAATTCAAAATTTTTTTATTGTTTGATATAAATATTAATGATTTTAGTGGATAGGCCTACAAGTCTATACGGTATTTTTATGTTTGGTTTTAATTATGGATTATAATTTCGTTTGATGGTTTTTCTGCATCGTTATTATTCGATAAATATTGGGTTGGATTTGAATACTACTATCTATTTAAGAATACGTAAATTTAATAAGTATTTAATTTCAGAAATGTAAGATATGTCAGTAATTTAATATAATAAAAACTGTAGGAAATTTGATTTTGGTGCCAGAATAAAGTTTCTATACTTAGGTATTAGTTTTTACATAATTTTACTTAATTTAAATACGATAACGGATTATGTATTAAATAAATACTGAATGGTATTATTGCAGAAATAATCCTTTGCATTAAAGATTATTAAGACAAAATTTGTTGTATGAATAAACTTTCACGCAATAACTTAATATCCATTATATATTTTGATAAGATAAATATTGATTAGTAATATTTAATAAATTTTCTATTTTGTTGAGAAAAAAATGAATAGACTACAATATAAAACAAAACAAAACACATTCGATAATATTGTTTGAAATGTAACCGCAAACCAAAACAAAACTGCTACATCTTTTTTGGTAACGAAATGTCTGATTAAATACCACAATTTTACACAATAAAATCGCTTAGAAATAAAGCCAGCCAACGAAGAAATAGTTCATTAACATCAGACATACACACATATAAAAAAAGCGCAAACGGCGCGTTTTTTAATAGCGCATATCTAAGCAAGAATTAATTGTTAATGTGTATGTCTGAACAATCGCAACAAAAGTTATACATATATATATTGATATATAATGAATATTATTAAATAACTCACCTCTTATAGTGCTGGGCATGATCGCATCTCCAATTTAAGCCAACGATAAAAACAAAACCAAGAGAAACAAAATAATATTATACGTATCAAATACTTATATGGAAATCAACACAAAACAAATTAATAATGCTTGCTTAAAACACACTGAACGTTATTGCACTTGTAATATACTCGTAATGTACTGTATGGAAAATTCGATTAAAAGCCGATCAGAGATTTCTTCTTCTTGAAACTACCAAATTTCACACGATACATTTTGAGAAAATTTTAGTGAACAAACAACGCGCGCGCCAAATAATCCATCATTTAAAATAGTTTCTATAAAAAAGAAAGATTATTATTAATAATGATAAATATCACTGCACATACATGCTTGTATTATTAAGTGCATTGACATCCAACATATGACATGTGCAACATTTAAAATTATTTAATCTGAACGAGTTGGAAATGCAGATTTTAATACAAACATGTATTGTTACATTGAGAGAGAAATTCGAATTGATGGAACGCGCATCGCGTTGAAAATCACTCGCTAGCAGCTAGCCGGTGGTTGGAAAATGTTTGTTGTTGATGATGGGGCAACGTAACGCACAGTACACTAACCTTAAAGGTCGCACGTTAATTTATTATTATTATGACTCTTTTTCTAAGGGTTAAAACGTTTTAATTTGAACAAAAACGAGAGAGGGTTGTATAGGAACGCACCTGTTGTTGCGCGGTGCGCCAGAGACTGAACGGGCCAGGTGAGGAGGTAACTCTGAGGTCACTGACACAAACACATACACACCACTAAAAGCTAACGGAACGCACGGAATATAGCGGTACTCATATAAAAGAGCAGTTAGCTTAGCTGGACTATGTGTATGGTTAAGTTTTGCTCCTGCTGCTGCTGCTGCTGCTGATGCCGCCGCTGCTGCTGCTGCTGCTTGTTGATGATGTTGCTGTTGTTGCAGCGAACGTAACGTCACAGAAGCGCGTCAAAGAGCGCGCTCATTGGGATTGATGGTGATGCCACTTTGATGGACTTGTGCGCCATTCAATGCTCGATCTTTGCCATTTACATTTTTGGTTTGGTTTTGGTTTTTTGGTCACATTAGCATTTACATCTATGCTCGTTATAAACCATCTCCTTACTTGAGGGTAATTCAACATGTACATGTATTTACCTACCTATATCTTTAAAAACGTTCAGTGTGTTTCAATACTTTTATTATTTATATATCTATCGGGAAATTGGTTGCTTCCTTTTCATAAAAAAATCAACATTTTCGCGGCGTTTCTTCTTATATATTTATATATATTTTTTTTATTATCTATTTATTACTCAAAATGTTAAATACAAAGGTCGTTAGTTTCTTCATGTTTGCGCAAATGTTTTCCGTACTTTATTCACTCAGTGCCACCTTTCAATTTAAGTGAAATCGGGGGCAAAGGGAGTCCCCTTCATTATTCGATCAAGCCAAACGCATTATGCTAATATTATTTTTAACAAACTCTTACAACGTAGTACAACAAAATCTATTTCCGATATAGACGTAGTATTATTAGGTATCTATATCTAGTAAAATTGCTATGCATCATGATTGGTACCGGTAGCAACAATACCAAGGGCAGGCAGCATTTTTTGGTTAAACACAATAAATCATTAGAATTGTCTTGGTAGAAAATAAAGACGCATATAATATATAAGCGGCAAATGAATAATAAAATGTTAACCCATAAAAAACAATTAATAATAAAGTATTGATAGTAATTGTTCATTTTATAACAATTAACACACTTTGTGTGCTGCATGTACAGCAAAATGAATTTACAGTTGATTTTTTAACTATTTATGGTATGGTAGATTGTAATGCGTGTGCATGTGCAATTTAAGATGAATCTTGATGATGGAATTAACAGTTTTTTTAAGTTGCTGCTTGCTGCTATTGCTATTTTATATATAAGTATATATAAAATAATACAGCTATATTGATGCGTTTCAATTAAATCTCTTTTTGTTGTTGTTTGTGTGTGATTTACTGTAAAATATACTGGTTACTTTAATTGATTGATTAATCAATTAAAATGTCATAAATTGTTTTTAGGAACGCATATACGAAATGTTATTAAATTATGCTTAATTGTTGTTGATTAATATTTAAAGCGATTTAGAATGTCAGATTGTAATGTTTAAGGTTAAATAACATAAAAAGTAATGATTTAATTTATTGCAAAATCGACTACAATCTGTCGACAAACGATTCGTATATCTTTACATTAACCAAACATTATCGTTTATTGACTCTATTTAAAAAAATTGCCAAAAATTATAAATTATTAAAATTAAAAAAAAACACTATATACTTTGTTCTTTAGTCTTGGTTATTAAATATTTTGAGAGATAAAAAATATAGATTTTTTCCAATATCAAAGTTTTAAGAAGTTTGTTGTTTTTATTTGATATTTTCGCCAAACCTTATAACCTAGCAAGTGATGCGTAACTCAGATGTTTTTAACGCTTATCGAATTGGTTGTTACTGCCAAAAAAATCAATTCTAAAATCAATTTACTAACGATGTTATGTTTTATTTAAAGCTTTTTTCTATTTTGCACAATGCAATATATTGAAAAACACATAATTTATTGGCATCATTCAAATTAGTTTAAAATTATCCTAAAAAAATGTGTATTTGCTAATTAGTTATTGCCAAAAAATATCCTAGAACCAATTTACTTACGAATTTTCTATTCCGGGTAATGAATGATATTAAAAGGAACTTGTAAACGCATTTTTTGAATATATAAAAATTATAACTTGGCGAGTACTTGAAAAGCATGCATAAAAATCAAAAAATATGTTAGTCATAGAATTAAGTAACTTCTCTAAAATGGGTTTTGAGTCAGACTAAATACTTTAAAGTTTGCAAAGTAGTTTGTTGAACTTTTTTTCAGGTTTTTGCCAAACCTTATAGATTATAATGTGCGAGCCAATTTAATTATGATTTTATGTTTTAGAAGAAATTTTGTTTATCCTCCACAATTTAATTTCTAAAACATAATTCAATATTGAAATTACTGTTGTATTATACATAATTTATTAACTTCTTTTAAAAAAAATAAAAATGTTTCATGAAAAAATTGTCAAAAAATTTAGAAATTTATTATTTTTCAAATAATCATTAATATGAATAAGTCGTTAAACATAACAGAAAAAGAATCAAAAACGATGTTGTTCATTAACAAAGTTCCGATTTTTTTTTGTAATTACGTATTGTTAATATATCCCGAGCGCAAAAATGTTCAGACTTGTTTGAAATTGTTCATTTTTGCCTTTAAATTTTAGGAGAGAAAACAATAGTAGCACAATTGTTATATTCTCAAACACAAATGAATGTGAAAATATTAGATAAATGATTGGAATCATATGAGATATTAATTTTTATTTTAGTTATTTTTTTATTAGTGCACGAAATATGTTTCATAAATTTTTGTGCAATTATGAAAATAGTTGTGTGCATATGCATAGAACGTAGCTTATAGAGAGAAAATTATGCGTTGATCATTGGATTTTAGCTCCCATGGGCTTCTATATATTGTTCATAGATACATATTATGATTTTCAAAAAAAAACTTATAATTTCGTATTACTATCATCACTGGATGAGCATACAAATAGTTTGATCATTTGAGATCTAAGTTTTTTTTATTAGTGCACAAACTACATAAGTTTCTGTGCAAAAAAATTATTCGTTAGTCACTAAATATGAGAGGCTTTGATAGATAATAAGTGGTTATATATCGAGTATTTCATTTTGAATGATAATATTCAAACGAATATATGAATTTGTAATATTTTCCAGAAACACTGCACTTTAGTTCCTATAGGATTCAATTCAGCTCATATTCTAATTTTTGTTATAATTAGTTATTACTATCATCATTGAGTGAGTATACAAAAAATTTAAACACTATCATATATATTTTTATATTAAAATTTTACTATTTTTACGATTAGTTATTAAAATATTTTATAATTTTGGAAAGGGAACCTGTTACATAGAGGGGTAGCGCTTGCGTGACTGGCGTATGACTCCAATAGACTCTTTAAGTATAAGCAAATGCGCGAATTTATGACATTACTCACTCTTTTCTGAATAGACATTTTTAATAAATGCTAAATTGACTATATGGATGACTTTGACAGAGCTCGTATTTTATTCTCTGCAATGCCATCTCTGCCAAGTTCTTAGAAGCTTGAAGACTCGCCCAGCCTTAAGCCATTAGTGAATACTTAAAATACTGTTTTATATTTAAGAATCATTACAATATTATTATTAAAATAACTAAGAAATAAAATCATGCTTCAAAAAAAAAAAAATAATTGAAGTAAAATTCAAGTTGAAATAAATATGCAAATTGGTATCTTTTGAAAAATGTAAATGTGAATATTGATGAAAATTATCTCTAAAGTTTTTAATTTGGTTTTTAGCAAGATCGTTGGTGAAGATACGGTTGCGCAATTTTTTTGACGATACGCATCTACGCATTGGCAGCGTAAACCAACATAGAAAAAATGTTAAATAGTTGTAGCAACGTCTTCACCATCTATGTAATCATCTCTTTACAAACTTGATTAATTTTGTATTTCAAATTAGTAACTAACTGTAAAGTTTCTTTTTTCTATATGTATACGTATCTACTTAAACATAATGATTTTTATTATTAAAAAAAAGCGTTTGTTTGTTAAATAATTCCGGCCTGGGCATACGGCATACGTATGTATCTATGAATTAATGAATATCCAACGTCAAAAAAACGCTATTTAATTAAAAATTAATCATACAATACGAAACGAATAAATTGTAAAAGAAAATAAAGTTATTAATCATTTTGTTATAGTGTATATACGTTCGATAATAATAATTTCATAGAGAAAAATTATAATTGCACATATTTATTATCATAAAGCTTGAAACAAGCGAAAAACGTTATAATAGGTAATTATTGTATGATTACTTCTAGGATAAATATTATAGAAAATTTGTGACGTTAATGATCAGCACGATCTGTTGCTTATAGTATGTTACGACCGAGCACAATTTATAATAAATTTTAACACTTTTCTATCTATATGTAAGTACAAGTTCAATACATTCGCGTTGTATAATTGCATGTCATGCGGAAATGCACACACATATACACACATACATACACACAAACAAAAAACTTATTACATATCAATTTCTATCGATTTGTCTTCTTGCTTGTGCTTACTTTATATCTTTTATTATTATTATTATTATTATTTTTATTTGCAGATTTCTTTCTATGATATGTTGGTGTGTAATGCAATATATGCATATTCATATCACATTTTGCTTCTTTTTTATATCATATACATAAATTGTATTTAATTCGCAGCAGGGGCTTATCGCTAATAGTCGTTTCTAATGTACAGTATGATACAATGAAACGCAACGTTTGCGGCTATTAAAAATTTAAAGGTGTGGAGATAAAACATTTCGTAGACAATTACAACACCATTTAAATTTATCAAAACTCTACAATAACAAATTTGTTTAATAAAATTTACATAATGATTTAACCATTGCGAAATTAATAATATCCAAGTATTTGAATTCGCATAATTAATATACCTATCTACAATATTTGATGTTTAACAGTAAATTTTTACTACGTGGGGTTAACTCAAAAATGTCTTCTTTTCATATTTTTTATGATTTCATTCGCTTTGTAAGAAGAGAAGAGCTAGCGGATCTTTTTCTCCATGTTTCTACGATTATTTATGAGGCTAATAACTAAGAAATTTATCTAAATCTGAATAGCAATTGTTTTTAATCAAATCTTCTATCATAGCGTAGTGGATTCTCATGAAAATTAATAATAAAAAATTGCTGTTGGGCAAAATATGCCATTTTATTATTTATTGCCTTATTACGGATCTTATTTATTGCATCTCATTTATAAAAATTAAGTTTTATGATGGTTTTGCATAATAAAAAATGGCATAATCGCATTCGAATTCAATCACCGCGAAACGCAAAAATAAAACAAAAAATTATTACCTATACTACATAACATAGTATATTATGTAGATAGCAATGCGAATTGAAACGAATTTTCAGTGCCACTAATTTTCTACAAAGGTCAACAACATTCAGTATGAAAATCAATGAATTTCTTTTATTTTTAGAATATGCTTGTTTAAATAAACTTATCTGGCAACACGACACATAAGACTTTCCCAATTTGAATAAATTAATGTGACTTATTTTTAATTCGCGTTTACAACTAACCGTAAATTATTTTAAGCGCTTCGCGCAATATTCTGTATCAATATTGATAAACATTTCATGTTGGGATTCTTTTGACGTAATTATAGAATTTTTACTTGCGCGCAATAATAATAAAAAGCGTTCAATAAATTTTCATTAAATACGCTTTGGTAAAAAAGCAACCCATAAAATTTAATAGCCAAATCGTGAAATAATCTCAACGTCTCACCTAGAAAATGACGAATACTAATTACACTCAAGACGTGCCTACTATAGCTAAATACATTTGCCAGCGCTTTTCATTTTTTTCTAAATGGATTTTTGAAGCAATCATTATCTACAATGCACATAAAAAATGATTAACCACGCTTTGAGGCATAATTGAGACATTGCTTTCCACACAACGTGCATGCATACATTAATAAATTCATTTATTGCTTGTCTATTCGCAACCATAACGCTAATAGGCAACTCTATTAGCACTCGAAACATACAAAATTGCGCTATTAATAAAAAGCAGCGAAAATCGGGACGATTATATTATATTATATGCGAGCATACGAGTGAGTATAGAATATAATATATAGTTAGTGAGTTGGCAAAAAATTGCCGTCCGAAATATGCACGAGTATGCAGTACACTTATAGGCAACTTCAAGCGCAACGCTTCTATTAAAAGGGACGCATATTTAGCAAAACGGAATGCGGCTCTCACAACCATTATCAATTATCAATTGATACGCTCATTTAAAATACAATAATTGTCCATTTAACGCCAGTGTTTTAATATTCCAATTATGAACATACCTCAAGTTCCTGTTGACGACATCTGAAACAAAAGAAACATATTTGCATAAATATTTCGTTCCCCAAAATTACGAATGCGGAAACGCTTCCTGCTTTAATTAAAACACACAGCGCCCGCCGTTCACTTTTGTTTTCAATCGCATAGAAATGCACACACACAATTTTTGTTCTATACTTCGTTTTATTTCGAGTGCTATTTGAACTCACATATGCGTGCATGACCTTGAAAGAAATGGAGTGGAATGTAAAGTTGTTTTATTTTTCTAATTAGCATTGCGCTTTGCACATACGAAAATCTAACTGTACATTGCATTGCATGGTGGAAATGGGACAAGTGTTTGTTTGCGTTAGATTAGGATGTATTACAATAATAATAAGTGGTCTCTCACCTGATGAGTTTTGTGGGCAAGAAGCAGCAGCAGTAGACGGCACCATTGGCACATATTTTTCGGCTGGATTTGCACTTCACCACACTTGAATAAAACAGGACGAACAGTAAAATGTGTCTTGTCTAATCACGTATCCGCGACCCGACTATCGATGAATAGCAAATTGTGTCCTTGAATGTGTTTGCTCCGTCTGTGTTTATATGCTTATTTTTAAATATTTACATTCATGCACTGTAACTGATAAATTTACACAACTAACCCAATTTCGTACGCTATGATCGTGTGTGTACGTTATGATGACCATGATAACAAATACCGGCTTGATCATACATAATGCCAACCTAAAATTTCTTACCTTAAAATAATCTAAAACTAAACTTTTTATTGCATTGCTATCATCAAGATCGGCGCGTGCAATTTATCTTGTGTGCGCGCAGTAAACAGAATAGAAATGCAAGTTTATAAATATGTGTTTTAGTAAACATTGCAAGACTTCTCTTGTTTCACAAAAAAAAGAAAAGTCGCTCAAATGTAATTAAATATTTCAAGGAATGTAAATTTTCGAGAATTCTGATCACATCTTTTAATCAATTTACATTTAGTTCTTACTTAAAATCGCTATAATAAAATAATGCTACTTTATTTCAATTTTAACATTTGCCAGTCAATTTTCATCCAAAAGATTACTAACTAAACTAAATTTTACTTTAGTAGATAATGTATTTTTATGTGTGCAGTAAATAGAACAAAAATGTAAGTTTATAAATGTGTTTTATCAGATTTTAACGTAATTTTTAGTAAACGTTGCAAGTTTTCTCTTATTTCATATAAAAAAACAAGGAAAAATTGCTCAAGAATGGGAGAAACAATCAAATATTTCAAGGAATGTAAATTTTTGAAGATTCTATTCACATTTTTTAATCAGTTTACTCAAAATCGCTTCAATTTTAATATTTTCTAGTCACTTTTCGTCAAATCTTTATACGTGTTACATCCAAAAGATTACTAGTTTACAATTTACACAAAAATCTGTGCTGGAAATGCATCAAACTTTTAAATTAATATTAATAAGTACTAAATTTTAAAGAGACTGGACGCCATGCACATTTCTCATTTGCTGCAAATGTGCGCAAACAATTAAACAGACTTGGAAATTAAACTTATTATTGCTAAGCTTATAACTTGCAATCAATTGATTTTTACTTGAGTAGGCAATGCATTTTTATGGTTGTCACTTTAATTTTCAGGTTAAATCGTTTTTATTTGTAATATAAATATCCGTAATATAGAAAATAGTGTTATGGTGGAATGGAATAGACTCCTAAATTGCAATCAATGCATTGGTAAGTTTCTGATATATTTAATTTATAACTCGACAAAGCGATCTTTAGTCTTATTGATAGGGCCCCCATGTTTATACAGAGTAAATAAACTCAAATAGTAAGAACAACGAAACATTTAAAAAAATTGCATACTTATTTATAGATTGTTTTAATTAATTCGTCTTGTAAGTAGTATTCAATTATTCCTTTATCAGTTAATTAATTTTCAGCCAAGAAATTCGTTATAAAACTGATAATTATGAAGGAAATGGTATTTCATAATAGCTTAGAACAGAATACATTGCTTTTTCAGTTTATTGCGTTCAAAGTTACTCTAATTATTTTGCAAAAGTTTAATTGTTGGATTTGGCCATTTGTTCTTAGATTTAGATTAGATTTACTGTTTATTTATTGTTTTTTTTGTCATTTATGATTTAAATATCTGTATTAGGACATGTACTTTCAATCATAATTAATTGATAAAATAAAATCATCTTATTCTTTATTAAATAGCCGACAAAATAAACATATAGACAAAAATTTGTCAGCCTAAAAGGTAAAACTTTATCCTAGTAACTCAAAATACTTTTTTTACTTCTACTATATGCGCAAAGTCACAAAAATGTTTAAATAACTTAATTAAAATACACAAAATAAGAAATACCAGTACCTTATTAAAAAAAATTCACTAATATTTATTAGCTATAACTATATATAATGATGTAATTGAATAAAGACATACATTGTTTTTTCAATTTATTGTGCTCTTTACTTTAATTATTTTGAAAACGTTTAATTTTTGGAGATCGCTATTTGTTCTTAGATCTTTACTGCTAATTGTTTTTTTTACAATTTATAATTTAAATATTTATATTAAGACATGTACTTTCAATCATTATTTCATAAAATAAAATTTTATTAAAGACCCGAAAAAATAAGCATATGGACAAAAATTCGTCAGCCTAAAAGGAAATAGATTATCCTGGTAACTCAAAATAGTTTTTTTACTTTTATTATATGAGTAAATTTACAAAAATGTTAATATAACTTCATAAACATACACAAAATAGGAAATACCAGTACCTTATCAGAAAATTCCACTAATATTTATTAGCTATTGTTATATATAATTATGCAATTGAATAAAAACACATTGTTAACTTTTTAAGTAATCCTATGATTTTGCGCTGTTTTAGTGTATGATGCATCGTTGCATTTTGAATTTACCAAGTAGTTCAAAAATGACGCCTTAATAAAATGTCTCTCCACGGAGTATAATATCATCAAATATACACATCTAATCCGCTTCGCTCGTACGTAACTCCTATGTGTATTAATTAAGCGATTTGGCAACTCATCGGAACGAAAATTGATAGTTAAGATGCTGCAATTGCAATAGAAAAACGGCGCAATTGAATTTTACATTCTTTTGTATTGTTTGCCTCGAAATTTCTATCCATTTCCAACAATAAACACGTTATTTATGAGCGAAGCAGATAAAGTGCAGTTTATATCTATTCATTTATTGCTTGATAATAGTGTGATGAAAAACTATTATTCTTAGACGCACAACTTGTAACGCTTCCATCGACAAACAAAAAATGTTTATTTAAATTGATGCTCTATATAGCACAAAAATCATAGACTAGCTGGAAATGAAACCATCATGAATACCGCGATAGAAACTATTAAAATGATTTATGGAAAATATTTACACCACAAACATTTTTATCAGATTATTTTTAATAGTTCTTGTTAATCAACTAATTCAAATGATTTGTGATTGAAAATTTGCATTGTTCCGTTGCACATTATCCGACATAAAATCAACCACACCACTCGTATACAATTGTTTTATTTAATTCAATTACCTAATTGTTGGCAAATTAATTTCCACTTGAGAATAAACGCTTTTTCATAATGAACAAAGTGGGAGTAACGTTTAATTTCTTCATTTAATTTTTAACATATTTTCAAAAGGGATTTGAAATGTAATTAAGCGAGAATAAGTCAACACCCTCTTACATGAAAATGAAACAAAGTTCATTTCCCTTAATATTTAATTCAAAGTCGGAATGTAACGAAATAAATAAAATACACACAGAGAAGAACAAAATTAAATTGATAATGAATTATTCACGCATCGATGATGATTATACAACAATCATTATTTAAGAATAAATTAAAAAACTAATGTTTTCCGATTTTTTACACTGATTGATTATTACTTAATTTAAATGCTAAATAACTTGTGCCGCCTAATTAATAATCATTTTAATTTGAATTTGCCAATATTTTCCCATCGATTAACAAAATTTTACACAGCGTATTAAATTACTCGCACACATATTTTTTCATATATTTTTTTTTTTTAATAAACTATACAACAATTCTAACGTTTTTTTATGGTTTATTACCAATGAATGTATAAGCAACAACTACTCGTCTATGAAACAGCCAGGAAATCTTTCGAATTGTACGAAAATAATATAAATGTTGATGCTGATGATAATTTAATTCAATTTTAAAATGTTGTGGTGCAACTCCTAGAAAAGCGGTAATAAAACTGTTATAATTATTTATTATACGCGGTGTAGCAGAAATGCACTAAATAAAAGTTGTCCTCATGCTTTAGGCAAACCTAGTATCAAGTAACTGCAAATCATCCAAAAAATTTCAGTGCATTCTAAGGAGACTTATTTGGATGTAAATAAAGAGCATTGATTAAGGCGTACCCAACACTCTCAATTGTGAATTGTGAATTCATATAGAGACAAAATATATAAAAAACTAAAATATAATAGATACTATTACAATTCTATTATTAAATAATGTCTATGTATTAAATCAACTGTTTTTCATTCTTGTGCAAAAAGTCTAAATTTCTTGATTTCTGATTTCCGCACGTGAATAAACATTTTTGGTTTTTAGTGCGAACACCTGTAACCAATTTTGCACATTATACGGTGTCCAGGTGGGCTTTAGAGTAAATTCGTCATTTTTGAGAAATGTCTAAATGCGCACCTGATCGAAACATAGATAAATTGACAACTGAATGTATGTGTATGTAAAATAGGTACATATATATGTTATTATACAATCTGAAATTAAGAAATTTGAATCGTTTGTCTAATATTGTGCAATAAAACAATTTTTGATATTATCTAAACATTACATTACTAAACACTGAATTTATGCATATTTTTTATTACCGTTGTTAATAGTAGCAATGTGAATTTTATGAATCGATAATAGAACATTATAGCTTATTTTAGAACCAAACCAGACTCACTTTTTGGAAAAATTGTGATTGAAAACATCTATATGAGGTGTAAATTGACAAACTGCCACATTTTACTATTTCGTTTTCCTAAAGACAAAAAAACCACCTAAGCTTACAAAAAGTTTATATTACTTATGTTTTAACAACAAGATACACTTGCCTGAATTGTTTAAAAAAAATCCCGTTCTTCTAATTTTTGATTCTGAACTGCACACCCATCTTCAGTATTTGTGAATTAAATTACGTGGAATTTTTGTTTTGTGGTAAGCTCGATGGGAATACTACTTTTTGTCAAAAGAAAATATATATTTACACCAAAAAATCAAAAATATGCTTTTAATTTTGAAAAAGGAAATTTCACAGTTCACATATTATATTTTAAATTTATTATATTAAATACTTAATTTTTAAAAACTAAATAATAACAATTGTGAATACAATTGTATTCGTGTATACTGCGAATATTACAATTTCATTAAACTAATCAGTTTACTCTTCTAAGTCATTTTTTAAAATTACAAAATAATAAATATTTAATAAAATAGCACAAATAACAAAGCCTTCTAGCAAGGTAAATTGCTAAACAGCGACAAGCCACAAATAGTTTGAGAAAATCAGTATCAAAGTTTTAACCAAAAATGTTAATATGCTAATGCATTTATTTATTTAACTCTATATAGATAAAAAAGTAGATAAAAAAGTCGATAAATATGTATAATATATAATTGCATTTATAGCTTAATATTGTAATACCAAGTAAGTTTTGTTTTAATTATGTTTTAATTTATTTAAAAAAAAACAGATACTCTAATGTTATTTTTGATGTTAATTTAGCCATGATTTTGTCTTATTTTTAATTACTAAATAATATATTTAGGTGGAGAATAAAATAGTAATAGTACACATAACTGGAGCAAATGTTATTATTTTTTAGAATTTAGCTAAGCCTTTAAACCATGTACAGATTCTTCGAGAAAAAATAACACACTTTCGCATACAGTACGTAATCCTGTAAAGGAAATAAACTGCAATTCGTCGTCTACTTTCCACCTACTATGAAGCCTTTACAAAGTGCAAACTATTGGCCGCACCCTGTACATAAAAAAATTAAATACTTCCTATTGTATTTAACAACATTATTAACGCAATTAAGATTAATAATATACGTTGATATTTTCAACATTTAATAAATCAAAAAATCAGCGTTGCGGAAAAACGCCCAATATATATATATACATATATGAATGTACGAAAAAATTCATTAACGCACAAATTCACGGCAATCATTAATAAAAGCGCGTACCTATCGAATGAAGAACCAACCGAAATAAAAAAATTCTCACACTTGTTTCTTTGACATGACGATTATTGAATGTAGCGGGACCACTCCGACAAATTTACAGTTAAAATTTACGCGAAGCCACTTAATAATAATGAAATGAATTTATAAATAAATATACATACATATAAAAAAAAATACGCCCAACTGCTGAATTTTCGTATCGATGCATTTATATTACGAAATCGTGCGATCGTTGCATACTCATTTTGCGAGTAGTAAATGAAATTGCGCGCTTGCTAGAAATTTTCTTAACGCGTTTCTGTTTAGGTTAAGTTCATTGTCTGGTGTATGAGTAAGTAGGTTTAAAATAATACTAATTAAATAATAAATGATTATTATGTATTATGAATTTATTAAAATATGTATCTTTAATCATATTTACCGTTTATTAATTAATTTTTTTACATTGTTATTTCGTTAATGATTGCATTGTATGTGTTGGCAGAGTTTCTGTGTTTGTGTCATTTTTCCGTATACGATGCAACACTACAAATAAAGTAATTTTTTTAAATATGGTACGATTTTCATGTGTCTATGTGTATATTTACTTAAATCTGGGTCAAAAATTTTCCCAAAGACATTTATTAACAATTTTTAATAGTTGTTACAATATTTTTAAACTAAGAAAACTTTTAAAAAACTTTTAAATAGCAGGATTTATTAAGTAAGAAATGAAATGGCAATATAAAGTGCCAATTGTTTAATCTAAATTTAATTTAATTTGAGTTTTCTTTAATTATTATGTTGATACATAATTACACAGAACTTCAATCATCTTTTTTGCCTTTATTTTATTGTTTTGCAGCAATATAATTGATTTGATGCTCATAAATCGATAACAAAATATCAATATTTTACATCAATGTAATATAAGGTAGGTTTATTAATCTAATCGACAATATCAATGTTTTGAAAAATATTTCAAATAATACCTTTTTGTTTCCATACAGAACGTTGCAGATGAATCATGGTTTACTCCTGACAATGAGCTAGGAGCTCGAAATATATAGACAAAATTTTTAGAAATGTGTATTATCGACTTCATGAAAAAACCTTAAAATGTAGATAGAATTCGCCACTATTTTATTTGAATTGACACACTAAGAAAAATATAACCATAATATTGGAAAAACAAAATATAAAAAAGAAAAAAATGATATTTTTGCTGGTTTTTCTACTCATTTCAGAGATTGATTAAAGGTGGTTGCAATTTTTATTTACATTTTATGTTAGGATAGTGGTGATTTTTTATAGGGAGTACCATAAACCTCGAAGGGATGAGAGTAGACCTAATCCAGGTCATTTTCTTTTTCATGAAGTCGATAGTACCTTTGCTATTTGTTAAAAAGTTATTACTTGTAACTAATAAGGCTTTATTTTTAAAACAAAATTTCGAAATTTTAAATCTTGTACAGGCCTTTATTTTTTTAACAAAATGTTTCTAATATTTATTTTAAATGAAATTTTACTCCCTGTTAATTGTAATTTTGCTAGTTTGACTTTACCAATACATTATTGACGAATATTGTATGTTCTTGTAGAAGTTTATGTAATTAAAATTGCATAAATACATAAATATCAATGGCATTGATAAATTATCAATGTAATATCGATACTATCGAAAACTAAACATCGATATTTTCTGATGATATATCAACGTATTTTCAACGTTCCTAATGATACAAAATACAATACATCGCATATAGTTTTTATCTAATGAACTCTTTTGATGTAGTAAGACTTTTTTAGCTTTCAAATCATACGTAAACAAGAACTTTTTTACCTTCTTATTATTTTGCATACTAGAATAGATCCAGGGTATCAATCTGAACAAAAGCATATTAAAATAAATGATATACAATGCATTTGTATATAAATAGAAATGTATCCTATAAGCTGCAATTAAAAGAAATAAACAAAATGCCAATAATATAGTTCGAAGAATAGAAGATTCTTGGGGTCCACAAATCTTTTCCATTTGCCCATTTAAGCTTAAGTGATTTAAAAATAAGCTTATTAAATATACAATATTACAAGTAAATGATAGTTTTGAATAAATTATCCAATAACTATATTATTTTGCTAAAATAAAAACATTTGACCTAAATTTAAATTTAATTGCCTACACTAGGTAAGTAATTCCAAGCAAAATTTACTAGAAAACTTGTAAACTGTAATTAATTATTAATTTAAGTTAAATTTCCTTTTTTTTGCAAACCATGAGCGATTTTGTTATTATTAAATACTTACATCCATTGCATTAATTCCTTAAATTATCAATTCAAAGTGCAATGCATATAGCACTAACACGTACTAATCAAAGTACAATTAATTTAAATATGCACATATAATATATACTTAATGTTTGAAGTTAAATGACATCTGTTTGGAATACTCGCAACTAATTCAGCCGTCATCTTTGTATCGCTAGTAGAATTAAAATGATTGTTGGAATTCAACGAAAGGTGCCTCTAGTAGCTCCCACCGATAGTAATATTTTCAAAAAACAGGATCTTTATTTTAACACATGGCAATTCATAAAATCGGCGCAGTAATAGTGCGCATGATGCGCGCTATAGTAAACCGAGTAAACCGAGTAAACCAATCTCTAATCTTTCTTTCGCATTTTTATCATCGCATCGTACGTACCAACTAAATACCTGTAAAAAAAGGATTGTGAAGTTTTTGAATTAGCACGCCAGTTAGTTAAATGTACTTACGTGCCTCGTTCGAATCGATTTCGTTGAGTGGTGAAACAACATGACAACTTTAGAACTGTACACAAAGGTACGATAAAAACGTTTACACCTGATATCATTGCATTTAGTTTTGTTGAAATTATTGATAAGCGCTTTTCGTATCCTAGTTGTGCCGTATTTCAAGGCTGGCGTGAAATACATGCAAATACACCGCGCGTTATTAAAATTCGAAATTTTAATGTGGCATAAAATTGGTGATAAACGTACTGTAATTGTTTAAATTATTTCCTGGATATATTCACCAATAAAAAGTTTAATGCTACTTCGCCTTCAATTTTTCAGATATACATTTCGCTAATTGTTTGACGATGCAACCTATCAAATGCAATAAAGCAGCCATGAAAGGTGGACCATTGGGATTCGCAGCGCTGAAACAGATTTTAACGATGTGATGCAAAGTTGTTTATAAAAAAATCTAATTGTGTCAATCAATTCCTGGAGTGCTCAGCAAACTGATAAACAAATTCCACTTGAATTACTCGTTTTAATTTTATCTAAATTTTGACAAAATTGTTGGGTATGTGTATGTGCATGCATGAGTAATATCATATATATATATATATAAAAATACAAGTGTCAGCCCATCTAAAAATCTTACTGATAAGGCTGATTTAGTCAGAGTGAATCGCGCATATGGTGGAAATCCTCACGTATTTTTGACATATTTGAAATGTGTGTAAAGTTAATCATCATACACCGATTGTGCATCTATTTGACATGTCAAATTAATTATCACTGCATAAATTCAACAAATTAGGCCATGTTAGACATAGGTATAGTCGCATAATTTTAGATCCAAACAAAATAGAAGTCTACATGGTTGTCGTATAAATTGATTGAGCTATGCGAAGTCGAAAAAACCTGAGTAGACTGCATTATTTTTCTACAGATTGTTAATTTCAATTATTGGTAACTAAATATTTTTCCATGTATTAACTTTTCATTAGTTATTTTACTTTACTACTTATATAAAATATAATTTGAAAAAGACTACTCGGTTGTCGTAAAAATTGATTTGAACGCTGCGAAGTCGAAAACACCTAAGTAGACTGCATTATTTTCCAATAAATTGTTAATTTCAATTAATGTATTATTCTTAAAAATTAAAATATTTTTCCATGTAATAACTTTTTATTAGTTACTTTATTTTACTATTTATATAGAACATAATTTATAAAAGTCGATTCGGTTGTCGTAAACATTGCATCTAGCGATACGAAGTCGAAAACATCTAAGTTAACTGCATTATTTTCCAACAAATTGTTAATTCCAATCAATGTATTATGCTTCAAAACGAAAAACTAAAATGTTTTTCCATGTATTAACTTTATATTTGTTACTCTATTTTACTACTTATATAGAAATTAATTAAAAACTACCAGATTTAGAAAAATCCTTGTAAAATTAATCCTAGTATCTTAACTATTTTCTATTTAAACATGCTTTACTAAGCGTCTACTACACTAATCTATGGAATTTTATTATTCATTCTTCATTTTGCAAGTACTTGGTAATTGGAATGAATAAATTATGATTAAAACTTTTCGGAAGTATTAATATTGCATTGAAAACAAGCGTCTTATATTCGGATCATTTGATAATAACGTATAAATAAAGTAAAAGTGTTAATTCTATACCACATGATAGGCGATTAACAATTTAGTACTTACTGTTGTATATTTATTGCATTTGCATATTTTAAAATCTTTAAAGTTCAGTAAAGTAAGGACCCTTATTTTGTTGACTTGCAATGTACCTATGTCAATATCAGTCATTTCAAAACTTTGCAAACTTAGTAAATAATGATGAGAGGAAGTTAATGAAATGGTTTGAAACTTATTAAAAGTATTAATCTCTGTATAAGTAATGATAATCTAATATAATCCTCGTATAAGTACAATGTGTCAAATATTACAAAAAATCAATTAAATTAAGGACTTTCAAGCATTAACTTTTGATTTATTATTATTAATAAAATTATACTTTAATTTGCCACCTAAAAGCCCTAGGCTTTTAGTGTAGATAATTTCCTTTCGATGCCATTATTATATTTTCTTGAACAAAGTTTTACTAAAACACATTTTACGCATAGTTTCCAAAAGCGACTTAAATAATGTTAAAATACCAACACTTAAACTGAATCATTGGTGCCAATAAACATTTTTTAAACCGCTTTGATTCACTTAATAACAATTGTTATTTCGTACGTGACTTATTTCCAATATAGGCAGGCAGTAATTATTGTTTTGTTTAAAAAAATAACTTAGTACATACATTTGCATTAGAGAGTAGATACAATTATTTTGAAATGTATGAAGTGGGTGCACGTATTTTATTTCGCTGATATGCCTACACGTATATTGATAAAACGCAGCACAACACATTACATAATAATCATCGAATTGTTTTTCAGCATTGCCATCAAGCAGTTAAAAAATTTCGTTTTGTTGAAATTAACACCAGTTAATAATTTGAGGTATATTTTATGTGCGGTGTAAAGACCTAAACAATATGTTTTGAAGTTCATTCATTTGCTTTTTTATTGCTCCTGTACAAATCGTAAAAAATTCAACAAAAACTGTTTTCCCATTAACGGTTCATCTTTTATTTTGCAAAAATGTATTGTTGAATTGTGATTCACATTTGAATATTCTTATTCATTTTGTTTGTGGATTTGTAATTAGAGCAGCTTTCACTTAATCATAAACAATAAATGATACGAATGAGTGTTATTGTCAAATTTAACGTATTTAACGTATTCATGCTTTATCTGTATACATTTCCAGTGATAAACAATAATATTTAAACGTAATTAAAAATTTACTACAACAACTCGGTGTATTTATAGAGCATATTTACCAATGCAAAAAAATAATGTGTAAATTGTTATGAAAACATTAATTTTTAATTTATATTTATACACTTTTTCCTCAACTACATCCTTTGTTATTCAAACAACGCATAAAAACATTTTCATTAAAACTCATTTTAAAAGTACACAAAAATTTGATGTATATACCTGCATTGCTGAATTATTTAAATAAATAACTACTTAAATACAAATTTTAATTCAGGATAGATATGTTTCTACAAAAAATAGAAACAATTGTGATATGTTCAAAAGTTAATTAAAACTAAAAATAAACTTTTCCCTTCTGTTTACAACTCGATGTAAAAAAATAAAAACGAAATCTGTATTACATACCATATATTATACAAAACAAAATAAAAACAATTATTTCTATTGCAATGAACAAATGAATATTTTTAGACGAAAGTGCACTTTATTATTGTTTTTAAATTAATATATGGGAAATTACAGCCTTTAAATAACATTGATTTGCTTAATATACTTTATTATATTAAATGCACTCATTTGGTGAAACATTGTTGAGTATAATAATTCAATAAAATATACTTGGAGGATTCACAAATATAGAATTTAGACTGTAGTTGATATTTATTTCAACTTATTAGGTTATCTTCAGAACTAGTTATGGTGCATCCTCCAAGTGTACTTTATTGAATTATTATACTTGATTTTCTTATTGACAATTAACTGCTTCTTCTAATACATTTCATATTAAAATACACAATTTCTGTAAGAATATACCTAAATATAAACACGACTGCCATGAACAAAAATTATCGTTCCATATATGAAATCAGAAGAGAAAATTAAATTCTATGGTTTTTTTTTATAATTAAAATGTTGACAAGAAGGCGTGATTGTTGTTTTTAAAATGTGACCTGTGGCTTCATTCTTTTGAAAAGATATGTTATTATTATTCAAAGTCTATTGGATTAACTAGCAGAGACAAAGAACATCTATATAATGGTATTAGTAATAAAATTCACTAATTTTAACTTGCTTCAATAATGTATGTTATAAATTATAATCCATTCTTATAATTATAATAAGATTTACTTTGTATATAGAAAGTCTATTTCTTTTAGGCTCATTGAAAATGTCATCACATGCTAATAACATATTTCCTTTTGATAATCTTTACTTCCTTAAAATTTGATTCCAAGCAATCCCTACACTACACCAGTTTTGATCACAACACACACGCTATGCAATTGAATGTGCATTTTTCTCCATTCTGAACTTATTGAATTATCGCTTTGCGTAAAATAATTTAATACGATATATGCGATCAAGACAAAAATAATGCCTATTTATTATTTTTAATGTCTTTTTAATGCCTAAATTATTGTTGTTCAGATAACGGTGCTCTAATAACAATAATTTATTGTAAATTCACACTATTTTTTGTTTTTTCGTAAAGAATTAATTTATAATATAAAAAAATCAATGCAAGTAAAAAAATATATCTGTATTAAATTAAAAAAAACCGTTGTTGGAAATCTAATTTAAATAATTTTCTTCACTGCTGCAACGTATTCTTTGTGTGTGTGTGTGTGTGATTTGTATCGTTTCGCGTTTAAATTTAGATTATTTAATGATCGCGAATTGATTTTTTTCATATTACCATGCACTCGCAGGTAAATTGAAGTAAGTAAACTAAAAATACGCTACGGCTACGCTTCGATCAAGTTTTTCTCGCCACATATTATGAAATGTCAATTAAACAGTGAATGAGTGAAAGTGCAACTTTAATTGATGCATAATAAATGATTTTACAAACACACACACACACCACACACATATACGCTTTATAGGTTATAAATAATAACGGTATTATGTGATGCTTTTTTGAAAAGAAAAATTGCATTGTGGTAATTTTCACACTGGATTTTTTTACTTATTGTGATTAATGTTTATTATTTGCACTTTTTGTTTGTGTTTGTACTGTTTGTCCTGACATGATAAAATGTTTATTAATTATTTATGAGGTTAAAGTACTATTCAAACATAAGTACTTACTTACTTGCATACATATTTCGCGCTTTAATTTTTAACATTTTCCACTTTGTGTTTTAATTAATTTCTTGATAAATACGGTTTATAATCGAATAGCCATAAAAAATTAATTATAAAGCGTTTTAATCAACACGAAACTTTGTGGCAAAATTAGCTATTTAAAAATGAATGATGAATTTTCTATATCAACGCATTTTTACAAACAAAGTATTAAAATTTAATTAAAATTCAATCAAAATCTTCCTCAAGCAAAACACTATGGTTACTTCTCAGTGAGTTGGCATATTTTCCATTTGACGATTTTATTCATTATTGTAACATTTAATTTTTTTTACATTTTTGTGTGATTTTGTTAATGTCTACAGCATTTAACACACATTTCCACATATAGTAAAATAAGCATCTTCCTCATCATTATTATTATTATTAGATAAAAAGTACAACTTGTGGAAACTTTCCAAACATTACGCGAATTAATTGTAGATTAAATTTATACGAAATATCTGAAGTGTAAAATTATTAAAGCGATACTTGAGTGTTGTTTTTTGTGTGTTTGTACAAATATGAAATTACATGCTTTATTACACACGAATTTAAAGAAATGTAATGTTTTGATGCTATGTATAATCGATAGTTTTATCGCAAATGTAAATTTTATTATGGATTATTTTTGAACATGACTTGTAACACGTTCTATTATACCTTTTTTTTTAAACTTAAACAGTCCAAATCGGTGCTTCTCAAACACTGGTTTTATAATATTTGCTTTATAAAATTGTACAAATCTATAGATATCAGTCACGCAAAAATATCCTTGAGTTTAGTGTTTTGCGAATAAGAAAACGTCGAGAAACAGTAGTCTAAATATCCACACTGACTTTACTTATATATTGCATCCCCGCTCGAAAAGTGACAGGGCTTACTATATTGAAGGAATTGTTTTAGACAAGTGAGGTTATTACATTTTTAATCCATGTAACGTCCACATGGTTTCCTTCTACATTAATGTGTCATTTTCACGCATTGCTTTGAAGCCCTTCTTCTGATTATAAACATCTGATTAGCTCTTTTCTCTCTTATTATCAATAGATAATATGTAACGTTTTTACAACAGATACATAACTCCAAAATATAAAAATGTATACATGATTTTAAGTTGTATTACTGATTTTGCTATACACTAAGGTTATAACAATAATGTTTTAGTAAGTACATGAAAAATAAAGGATATACATATTTTTTACTATTTTGATTGCATAAATGAAATTTTATAGGTTGCGCATTAAAATTCAACTTTATACCAGAAATTTTAATGATATAAATAAGTCTTTACCAAACCCCATGTGCTTGTAAAGTAATTATGTGTGTTATGCACCTTTTCCAGTAGTATTTCAGAATGCAATTCAGATTTTATGTGTTATGAAAGCCATATAAGTAATTTAAAATACATTTATTTTCTGAAATTAATATCACTATGCTGAAATGCAATTGATACTCTCTGGAATACAGCTGGAAAATATATAGAATGACTTTATAATGTAAGACATATATTACTTTTTATGTATATTATGACATCACTTGCATAATTACATTATGCTATTACTAGCATAATCATAGTGGGTCAAAATTATCATTTGTCTAAACTAAAATCATCTACCTATTAAGCTAATTAAACAATGTCCGTGTATAAAATGTCGCATATAACTCGTATAAGTGACTATAGCACTCAGCAGGTTTTGTTAAAACCATTACTTCCTGGTCTAATTGTCACGTGAATCCTTACATACACATCTATTAGATTATATGTCTGCGAAGGACTGACTTCTAACATCCAAATGCTTTATTTGAATATTGAAATATTTACATTTTCTTTGTTAGGTATTGTAAAAATTTATCCAATATTGTTGTCTGGTAGCCATTGGGGAATCTTGCAAAAAAAAAACTGACAAAATAAGCAGTTCCAATACAACCTAAGAATACATTTGCTTTCTTTTTGCCTCCAAAATTTATTTTGCTCTTGAATGTTTATTTTTAATCTATTAAATAAATTCAATTGCATCAATCTTTTATACTACAATAGAATAGTATATTTTACAGAAAAAATGCATTTATTACAATACAATAAAAAAGGTATTCGTTTTCTATTCAATATTTAACATTGTAAATGTAAAATGTATTGCTGCATTGTAAATTTTAGCTCCCTTACAAGATGACAAAAAATGAATTACTTTGAAAATTTGTAAAATTAAATATGGACTGGACTTCCACTTTCGAAAATAAAACAACAATATTTTACAGTTAATTTTTTTGATCAATTCTCGAGATATTATACTGTGTTTACTATTATTATACAAACAAGTATTCATGATTATCTCGAGCTCATCTCATTTTTCAAATCTACTTTCATAGAAAACGGCTCAAATGATAAATTCATTCCACACAACTATTTCCTTTAAACTATAGTGAAACTTTACAAAATGTGAAATGCCTTACTGTAGCAGTGCATCGCTAAAAATAATTTATCGCACAAAGAAATTGTCCATGCTGGAATGTTTTTTTTTCACTCGATGCGAAAAAAATTTAATATTCGTTCTACATTTGGCTGAGCCCTGCTGTGTTTTATCCGACGCTGCAATGTTGTTGTACAACAATATAGTAAAGCACTTTTCGAGTTCGACACACTTTTAACCTAAAACTTTTATACATCGCTGACCTAAATATCGGGTAATCAAAGAACGGACACGTTCTTGAAAATGGTTAATAAGCTAAAATGTAAATCGTACACACACGTTTATGCTCAATACTGTTACTTTCGATAATCCACGAGATAGACTCGCAATTCGATTATAAATTTATTTCAATCTTGCGTCATTTAATTACATTAATTCATAATCATTACTCTATTAATGTAATTTTATTAATCATATGATATCTACATTTGAAATATATATTTTTTTTTGATTTAGGTTATTAACCTAAAATGTATGAATTCTAACAAATGAAACAATTGTACTAGATACTAATAATAATGAGCATAAAATCCTTTCGTTTCTTTGTCGTTTATTAATTACTTGTTTAATTTATTATAAGAATATTATACGTTGATCATTCTGCGAATAAAACGCAAAAGGCAAAGTTGTCGGTCAGAAGGTTGCGATACTTTCTGAACGGAAAGTTGCTAGCATTGTCATGCCGTTTGATCAACTATTTGCATAACATTGTTTTATTTGTATTATCAGAATGTTATGAAAGAGAGCCCGTTTGAAGTTTATTATCTCCACTTTGTCTTATTGTATACAATAAATGTGTACTGGAGGTTCTCAATTTAAAATTTCAATTTGGATGTTAGAACAATGATCTTCAGTCATTGAAGTTTGACCGTCTTGAAATTGTTATACGCATTTGTAGGCATTTCTGCGGTCGTAATTATAATTTGTATCATGTTTTTTTTTTTCGCTCACACGAGACTAAATGTTAAATTTAGATGTTATACGAGTATAATCTCCTCCAGCTATTTCACAACTATTTATTTTTAATTAATAAATGATTGACTCAAAGCAAGAAAAATAAAAATATTAAATTTTATTAAATGATATTAAGTTTACCGGAGCGTTTAATTTGTTTGCGCACGATGTACTAATAACATTTTTATTTATTTTATCTTTATTATCTTTTATCATTTTTACGAGTATATCATAGATGATGACAATTGGAAAATATCACCATTATATTGTAAAATTTCTTCTCGTCAGGCGCTGATTTTAATATTTAATACAAATGTTGCCTTAACCCTGCACTTTAAAGCCTTGATATTTTCCAATAAGAGTGCGCAATAAATTTTATAGCTTGTGCAATACTCGGTAGTAGATTTACTGGAAAATTCATTAAAAATTCAACATATGCAGCTTGGTTTTTCTTAACTGATTTTAAAAAAATAATATGCTAAAGCAGAAAATCAAATATAAATTTTATGTGAGATGTGCATAAACTGAGTTTTCGCTTTTAAATAATGGATGCTTTGTAAAAATAATGATTGAAAACTGCAACTCTTTTGGCCAGAAGTCATAATTAATGTTCAGAGTTTTGAATATGGTTGAATGGAGGCAATAATATTGAACAAAAAGATAAGTAAAATTGATATATAAATTAATGCAACATAGAGAAAATCGCGAAATTACATTATAAGACTAAATGCAATTGCAGTACGGCTTTATTATTAATTAGTGCAAATGCAATTTAAAGAAGTGACAGAAGTAAAGAAGGGTCACTTGTGCGGAGCACCTGCTTTTATATTAAACATCGTAGAAATAAATAATTGAATAGATGAACTTGTCAAAGGTAAAAGATACTTCAAAGCAATGTATTCTGCTCAAAACAATTATATTTCTAGTTAACTACATTGGCTTCGTAAGAAAATATTACTATTTTAATCTAAATATTGTTATTCTCATAACACATTATGCCCATAAAGTAATTATGAAAGATGTACTTACACAAAAATACTATATTTTCTTTCATACAAGAACATGCAAGAGTCACTTGTACGGAGCATCTGAATTTTTTATTAAACATCTTAGAAATAAGTAATTAAATAGATGAATTTATCAAAGGTAAAAGATGCTTTGAAGCAATGTATTTTGCTCAAAACAATTATATTACTAGTTAATTACATTGGCTTCGTAAGAAAATATTAATTAGAAATTTATATATTTGTTTTATCCCATTTAAATCTACATATTGTTATTCTCATGACAAATTATGCCCATAAAATGTAGCAATGTATTCTGTTCAAAACAATTATTTTACTACTAAACTGCATTGGCTTTTTAAGAAAATAATAATTAGAAATATATATTTGTTTTGACCAATTTTAATCTAAATATTGTTACTCTCATAATAAATTATGTCCATAAAGTGATTATGGAAGACGTACTTACACAAAAATATTACCTATACGGGGCACCTCATTTTTAGATTAAATATCTTAGAAATAAATAATTAAATAAATGAATTTGTCAAAGGTAAAAGATACTTCAAAGCAATGTATTCTGCTCAAAACAATTAAATTACATTGGCTTCGTAAAAAAACATTTAGAAATATATATTTGTTTTGTCCTAGTTTAATCTAAATCTTGTTATTCTCATAACAAATTATATCCATAAAGTTATTATGGAAGACGTACTTACACAAAAATATTACATTTCGTTTCATACAAGAACATACATCATCTTCAAAACGAAACATTTACTACATTTTTTGCACTACGAGAGATTTTTATTCTACATGCACATATACTACAGTATTATATTATATATCTCATAATAGGATTGTGTGAATGTGTTGAAAGTGTATATCCACTCGAGAAAAAAATTAATAATATGTTTTGTCTCGTTAAAATATACGTAGCTAAACACTTGGTAGTATTCAGTGGGCATGTAAATGCTACGTCTATATTTATGATGAATATCATTAATTTTATTAGTTGATATAATACTTTTTATACAATTATGAATTTGTGATTAAAACTAACAAGTTAATGTTTTTTTTTATTCTTGTAATTTGTGGCTAATTAAATTTGATTAGAAAAAATCGTGCATAACAGTATTTTGTCTAACTTATAAATATATTATAAATTAGCATCGAAAATTATTTTTTAATGATGTTTAAATATATTTCCATGTGAGAAATGGTATTTTTTGCGGCTTTAAATTGTTTTTATTTACCAATCGTTAATTTATAAGTTAGTCTTTTAGCTTCGAAATGGTCGATTTCCTCCGCAATTTACAATCCAATTTGTTTGATGCTTTCTACTGGAACGGAGTGAAAAGTAATGCCATTATCAATAGTGTTTTTATTTATATTGCTTTTGCAATACAACATAACTTATTTTTAAAGTGGACATCAAATTTTACTATTATTACTTCATACTGACAGTTCGAAAATGTATATGTAAAGTGTTAAGGTCCGTACAAACTCAATAATCGAGAAATGTATAAAAATGCAAATTAAACTAAAGCCGAACTGAACAATTGGAGTGCGAATCAAGAAGATTAAAGGGAGTGTTGATTTAAAAGCAAATTATTTATTTTTCCATCGGATTAATAGGTTTAATTTGCATTTTAGTTTTGAACTCTTGTTTGTTGAGTAAACAAAAAATGCATTTGCCAAGAAATATAGATACCAGTAATTAATTTACTAACGAAAAAGTAAATTAGTCATTAACTCAGCAATGAAGAGCACATATTTATATAATAAATTACTTAAACTATGAATTTTAATACGTTTTCTATTATATTATTCAAAATATAATAGTTTTTGAAGTTGAGGATGCTAGGCTATAACCCCAAGCAAAAGTTTTAACCGAAATAGCATAGATTCATAGATTTAATAGTTAATGACCACAGAAAACTTATTGCGCGAAAATGATATGTATTCCATTGGGATTGGGATTAAAGCGTTCTTAGCTCGTGTTGATGCTTGCATTGAGTATAACAAAACAGCTCTATATGGTAAAAGCTGTGGTTTTTAACTATTTTGATGATTCGCACTATTTAAAAATACGCTCACGTACCCACCGACATTCAATTCAAGAGTTAAACGACATTATTATAAAAAATAACTTTAATATAGTCATCGTAGGTATGAATTTTATCGTTAAAGTGTGACCAGAAAAACGTGACACTTTTCAAATGATTCATACATAGTTGATTTTAACGAAAAAAACAGTTTTATGTATCAAAATAATAAGAGTAATTATTATAGATCATTGAATTTCATGTAAAGATATTCGTTTTGATACCAAATTTCAAAATTTGCAAATGTATATCATATTTACAGGCTGAGGCAGAAATAAATAATAAAAAGGAAGAACTAAATAGTGCATATTTAAATTAAAAAGCCAAAAAAAATTTATTTAAGAGTAAATTGATTAGTTCGCCCATGAATATACATCCGTCCTTCTAAGGTCGTTCCCGTTACATTACACCTCCGACACCTTAAGACATTTTATTGTTTACTATTAGCTTCGCGTACGCAATTTTAAGTGCGTACACTACTAAGCCCCATCGCGATGACAACGCTAGTAAACGTGATGGGGTCGCCCATGGATATGAAATAAGTTTAATTTGAGTTTACCTTTTCCTTTACTTATAACGCCTCTTATGTTTAATTACATACATAGTTGAACCAACATATAACTTCTTTCTTCTTTTATAGAAGTACATATTTACTAACAAACCAAATCGATTCTACAATATTTCATTTATTAAAATAATATAAATTATATATGTATTTATTTATATTTTTACTATTTGTTGAATATCATACTCAATTAAATTTTTAACCATATTGAAGTAAACTGTAAAAATACCATCTTGGCGAATTTTTAAGTTATAATAAATGACTTGTAATTTTTTACGATTACGTTGAAAAAAAACTACAGTGAATAATTGTATTTTTTAGATTAGGCACGTGTAACTTCTCCTCAATTTTAAAAAGTATGAAATATTTTATATTTCGATGCTATCTAAGTAATAAATAAACCAATTTAAGGAAGATAATAAAAAATTGAACCTATAATTGTGTACTTCCGCAAGAATTACGTCTTAGATCTATCTTTGTTTGCATTCATTATTTTGGCATTCACTTGAAATGCTGCTTGATATCGAACTTTGACTTTCACCCAATAACTAACTGTAAAATTTCCAACTTCCGGGATATTAGAAATGGATGAAAGAAAAACGATTAAACAAATATTTAATAACTTAATTCCTACAGCATCGATACTTTATCTGTTTTATTAATTGAATTCAATACGCTTTCGACAAACGAAATCAATATAGCGCCTATTAATTGAATGCTACACATCGCATTTATTTTATTTTCGTTACACGTTATCGCTTTGGAAACCAGTTTTTGCACTACATAACAATAATTACTGTTTTGTTTGTTGTTATGATGTTTGTAGATTTTTATTTATTTACTGCATTATTCGAACACTTTTTTTACTATACAATTAAATTTTCTGTTAAAAATTTTTACGTTTTTTAATAACTGTAATTATGGATGTTATTGAGGCAATTGGAGAACAAAATTCTGTTCGCTGTACTAATGTATGTTTTGTTTTAGGGTGCGCGAATATGGATCGCCCATCCAGAAAAGATCTGGGAAGGCGCCGAACTAGTCGAAAACTACAATCCAAGCAAGAAGACGTTGGAAATAATCACCGAACACAAAGTACGAAAAACGTTACCGATCAAAAGCGAAAATGATTTGCCATATTTGAAGAATCCGGAAATTTTAATAGGCGAAAATGATCTTACCTCGTTATCATATCTACACGAACCGGCCGTATTATATAATTTACAAGTGCGTTTCTGTCAACACAAAGACATTTATACTTATTGTGGTATCGTTCTGGTCGCAATTAATCCATACGATGATCTTCCTATCTACGGTAAGACAATTTCCATTATATGAATTAGAACAAAGTTTTATTAATTAAGTAATTTAAGACATATTAAAAAATATTGCAAACAATCGATTTTAGTTAATGAGATTTAACTATAAAATTTAAAAGTTATAATATGTTGTCAGATTTGCGCATTGTTTTCTTTATTTCTTGTTAGGATTAATATTAAAACTTCAAAACTTTAGTGGTAAATACTTTTGTGATTTTTTTTTCTGAAGAAAAATACTTGAGCAATATATAAAATTTTAAAAATAAATATCTATTTCCTTAAAATACAATTAAATCCAGTTGATTTGAGCCCATTTTTTGTTATGAATATTGGCAACTCATTGATTTTTTGAGTTAGTTTTTCTCCTTTTTTATAAATGCTATAATGTTTATCATAAATTATAATCACATTTGGCATGTTATGCTTTGAAAATCTATACACACATTTTGTTATATGCAAACCTTTTGGTGTTTGTACAAAGTTCGTGAAAAACAAGGTCAAAAATCGTTTATCTACTTCAAATCAGCTGATATATTGGTGATGACGAAATTATTCTTTCTGAAAATGTTAAAACATAATTAGGAAGAGTATAATAAAAAAAGAAATATTTTATGAAAATAAATAACTAAGCGAAATGCTTATTTTGATAACAGAGATATATTTATGGTAGTAATTCTTCTTGATGAAATTCTTTTCAATTGAACAATTCATGTAAACTGCTGGGTTTGATTATTGCTATGAAGTTCTCACAAAACAAGACTATGGTAGCAAATAAAAATGTAAGCTGTAATATTTAATAAAGTGGTTTTACTAAATTTTTAAAGCAATATATACTCTAAACACATTAGTTTAGTGTTGTTTGATGTAAGTAAACGAATTTATTAAGTTGATGTTTGAATAATAATGTAATAGAATTAAAATGTGACTTCATAAGCAATAACATTATAAAGTAATTTTAATCGACCAACCAACTACAATATTTAAACATTAAATTTAATGTATGCTTTCTAACTTGACATATTCTTTTTTAATATGCACACATTATTTGGGTAATATTATCCAAATGAATTTAATGCCCCTAATTACCATTTTCGATTTAATTAATATTTAAAATAAATATATGTGCAATATGCATGAATAAAAATTCAATTGCAAAATGCACTTTAATATAATTTAATAATTACTGCAGCTAATTAAAACTATATGCCAGGTTTTAGGTAAAAACAATTTAATTTTGCGGCATTTATTGTTTTATAATGTTATACGTAACTTTTTGATGAAAAAAAAAAAACAATAATAGATGTAGCGTTTTACATTCTATTATTTAATTTATTGTGACGATAAATTATACCTAAATGTTGACAATATTATATCATAATAATTGAGATTTGTTATGGCATTGTTTATAATTGGACGCCATTAATCCGTACGATGATCTTCCTATTTACGGTAAGAATATAATTTAATTAAATGTCACCCAAGTTGTGGGATTTGTATAATAGAAAACTGTGGTTTGGCAAAAAATCATACAGTTGTATAAATACACAAAGGCACAGAGCAGAAAATAGAAAATTTTATTGTTTTTTCTATATAGCGTGAGATAATTTTTTTCCTACGTTGTAATATAACCTATCGTAAAGCAGTCATTATCACGTTGGAGCATACATATGTAACGATGGATTTAATTATATAATCTTTGGAAAAATCGCTCATCGGTGGCGTAACAAAACGTCATAATTAATTATATCCCAGCTAAATAATAATTCAATTCTATTGGAATGAAAGAAAAAAGCGAAATTGAGAAATTTCTTTTTTTTATTCACTCTGTGATTGCATTTTGAGATTTGTATGCAAATAGGGGAATATTTTTTAACAAATTCTATTTACAGTCCTTATATGGCAATTAATTTTATCGTATATTGCTTCTTTTAGATATTATAACTTTTACTAAAATTAGTTTGCTAACTTTGATTATGAAAGTAAATAAAGGTATCGGAAAATTGCTGGTTAATAACATTTTATGGTTGGTGTAATTTTATATCTAGAAAATTTAGATTTAATCAAAATTTCCTGTCGTTTTGATTTTGTGGAAAGTATATTACAATATAAATTTTAAAGTCGAAACAGTAAAATATGATTGCGAATTAAAAAAAATGTTCTGAGCATTAAAAAACATGAATATTATAGGTATTTGAAATTTTAATTTTGAAACAGAGAATACATGTATTAAATACTAAAAAGAAGATATTGCACAGCAATTAAATTTAGAATAAACAGCTATTTTTGGTTTATCTCTGAAAATTAAATGTTTATAGTTGTGTATGCTATGGGCGATCTATGTATTTTGAAAATGGTTTAGGACCATTTTCATTTTTTTGTGTAATGCCCTCTTATATAATCACTATTATTTAAATAGGAAATGTACACTGTTGTAAGAGTTGGAAATATTAATATATTTTTGATATCATTATTTTGATTTTTATTAAACTCAAACACCACTGCCTTCAATTCAACTATGCATATATTGTATATACTTTTATAAGTTTATCGAATTCTATTTAAGTTGCTTGAGAGAATGAAATAAAGTAATTCTACACTATTATTAACTTTATAAAAGAAGAAAACTTTAAATATTTAAATAATTAAATACCGTATTTATACCTGAATATAAGGCGGCTCGAATATATTGTACTAGAACAACTTCCCAATTTTTGGATTTAGTTTTAGGGGAAAAAATTCGTAATATACTTATCGAATACGAAATGTTATGATTATTGTATATTTTTATACTACAATTTTATTATCAAGAAGCTTGCTTTCAATACGGCATAACAATAATTTTAATTTTAATTCTATAATTCTAATCACCTTATATTAAACACCCAATTTGTACAGAAAAAATATTTTATATAAAAAATTTTACTCCAATATAATCCAAGTGTGAAATTTCAAAGCCCAATTTTATGAAAAACACCTTGATCTTACATTTGACGAAATACGGTGATGAAGGTATGTGTATTAGTACTACAAAAAATAGTTTTCTGCTTTTTAATATATCAGTTGGCTCTAAAAATTTAAATTTATATCATATTTTAACAAAATTTATCATGGATATGAATTGTTTTGCTCCCATATTTATTGAGCATATCAATATTAAGATATAATAGTTACTGTGAAAGCACTCATGTATAATAATGATCAAGTAGATTTATATTAATATTCATGAACTAGCATCGAATCAATTTATTTTATAGCGATAACTATATTATAATATGTCATTATTGTTTTACCTCTTTTTAACTAAATCAATTCACATAAAATTCAACATAGAAAGAATAGTTTAATTATTTCTGTTTATCATTTTCCATATCAGTTCACTCATCTCAGAATTAATTTCTAATGTCTTAATGAAGTTGAAGTAAACTTACTTTAATTACATTTCTTCTTAACATCAATTTTCATTTAATGAAGCTTTATTTACTCATAAAATCTTTGTGAATGGCAATATTTAAAACTCGCATTATGATCTAATTAGTTACCTTTCCGTTACTAACATTAATGTGATCTTTCTTTCTCGTTGCAAGATACTGAAACAATACAAACGTACAGAGGCCAGGCGATGGGCGATCTCGATCCGCACATCTTCGCCGTGGCCGAGGAAGCGTACACGCAGTTGGAGCGAGAGCAAAGGGACCAAAGTATCATAGTTTCGGGCGAGAGCGGTGCCGGCAAAACAGTTTCAGCCAAATATGCGATGCGATATTTTGCAACCGTCGGCGGTAACGCCACCGAAACGCAGATCGAGAAAAAAGTATTGGCGAGCAGTCCCATCATGGAGGTAAATAAATCGCTTATTGTTTTATATGTATATTTTGTCAATGATTAATTCTGAGATTTTGCCATTGGAAACAATTGTAATTCAAAGGAAAACACAAGAGCTTGACATACCCTTGGGGAGTTGTATAATGGAAATATAAGATTGCTCACGTTTTTCTATACAAATATTTGGCATGAATCTAGATTTTCTACTTCAGAATATTCAATAAATTTCTTATTATATTACTCCACTAAACTAACATTTTCATACATCTAAGAAACTAATTATAATGCTTCGCCACAACAGACGTCTGGGAATAATATTTTCTTCATTCGCTGCGCTTACTTAGCAACAACTCGTCATATATGTGGTTTATACCTTGCTACTATATTATTTATTAGTAATTGTTTGCTACAAGCGAAATGTTTTTAGGCCATCGGTAATGCAAAAACAACACGTAATGATAACAGTTCCCGATTTGGTAAATTCATCGAACTGCAATTCAATAAACAATTCAATATTAGCGGTGCATCAATGCGTACGTACCTATTAGAAAAATCGCGCGTGGTTTTCCAAGCACCCGACGAACGGAACTACCACATTTTTTATCAAATATGCGCCGCACGACAGTTATTGCCGCAACTGCAATTAGGTTTGTGAGCATATTGTTGAATGCATGCAAAATTGTTCCATGCTAATAAGCAACTTTGTGTTCCAGATGATTGCGATAATTTTAACTATTTAAATCAAGGTAGGAGTCCGATTGTGGACGGCGTTGACGATTTGAAGGCATATGAGGAGACCGTTAATGCTCTCAACATGTTAGGTTTTAGCGATGATGACAGAAATAATATGTTTAGAATTTTAGCATCAATTTTACACTTGGGTAATATTAAATTTAAGGAATGCATCGTTACGCAGAAGAATGAGCAGGATCAGGAAGGATGCGGAATTCATGTGAGTGTTTTATTTTATCAACAACCTGTAACAACAACAAAACTATATATATATAACACATTGTAGCGTAATGATAATCATCTAAAAATACTTTGTGATTTACTGGAAGTGGATTATGAGGAGTTAGAGCAATGGCTATGTACCAAAAAAATTGTATCAATGCGGGAAGTGTTCCTAAAACCAATGTCCGTCGATCAAGCACTTGCATCGCGTGATGCGCTATCGAAGCACATCTATGCGGAATTATTTAACTGGATTGTGATAATCATTAACAAGGCGCTAGAATCGGAAACACCACGACATAAATTTATCGGCGTTTTAGATATTTACGGTTTCGAAACGTTCGAAATCAACTCGTTTGAGCAATTCTGTATAAATTACGCGAATGAGAAATTACAGCAACAATTCAACATGCACGTTTTCAAATTAGAACAGGAGGAGTATATTAAAGAGGAGATCGAGTGGAAAATGATTGATTTCTACGATAATCAGCCATGCATTGATCTCATCGAAACGAAACTTGGAATTTTGGATTTGTTAGATGAGGAATGTAGGGTATGTTATATCAGAATGTGAACCACATATTAATAAACAATTAATAAATATGTTGTTTGTTTGTTTGTAATAAATTTTAGATGCCGAAGGGTACTGATGGTTCATGGACTGAGAAATTGTATGCAAAGTGTGTAAAATATTCGCATTTCGGTAAGGCGCGCTTCGGAACGAGCGCTTTCACCATCAACCACTTCGCCGATAAAGTGCAATACGAAAGTAATGGTTTTCTCGAAAAAAATCGTGATACGGTAATTGAAGAACAAATCAACGTGATACGAAAGAGTAGTAATAATCTGGTGCGTCGCCTATTCGCTTCGGACGCTGAAAAGTTAGGCGGCACCACGAAACTGAAAGTGATTAGCGCGAAAGCGCCCTTTCCGCAACAAAACAAGTCGCACAAAAAAACGGTCGGATCGCAATTCCGTGACTCGCTCAACATGTTGATGAGCACACTGAACGATACCACGCCGCATTATGTGCGATGCATCAAACCGAACGATACAAAATCGGCGTTTGAATACAATCCGAAACGTGCCGTTGAGCAGCTACGTGCTTGCGGTGTTTTGGAAACGATACGAATATCATCAGCTGGATTTCCAAGTCGATGGACGTATATGGACTTTTTCTATCGCTATCGAGTGCTCTGCAAATTCAAAGATATTCATCGAAATGATATGCGATTGACATGCGAAAATGTACTTAAGCAGTACATCAAAAATGCTGACATGTATCAGTTTGGTAAAACGAAGATCTTCTGCCGCGCCGGGCAGGTGGCTTACTTGGAGAAGTTGCGTGCGGAGAAATTACGTCAATGTTGTATTATAATGCAAAGTACGGTGCGGGCGTTCGTCTGTCGTAAAAAGTACAAGAGGATGATTAATGCTATTTACATTATGCAGAGATATTCACGTGGCTACTTGGCACGCAGGTAGGGCATATTACATGAAACTGATCTGATGTGAACGATATCAAATTCCAAATCATTTTTTCAACATTCACTTTAAACTTTAAACTGCATGTATGATTAATTCACTTTGAAGCTCGAATTCTAGTTTTGCGTTACATTATTGTAATTTATAAGATTACACAAATCCCTTGTGTTTTGCAGATTGGCCAATAATCTAAGACGTACTAAAGCAGCGATTACATTGCAACGTTATATTAGAGGTTGGATTAAGCGAACGCAATATTTGAGTAGGAAAAAATTAATAATTGGACTACAACGATATGCTCGTGGTTATCTGGCGAGAAAGCGGTTTATGGAGCTCAAATACAACGCAAAGGTAAATTTTAAATTAAACTATATCTAATCTAATCTCATTTTAATTAAATTAAAATTTATTATTATTAAACATATTTCTATTTGCAATTTAGTAAATTGATATATAATTTATCGATAATAAATATTAAAATTTCTTTGCGAAACAGTAAATAATTTTTCATCATGTTTTAAACATAAATTTTATCATCCAGTATACATTTTCATTATTCTAAAAATAATAACTACGAAAAATAAACAAAAATTATAATTATTAATTTACTTTTATGTTTTTAAATTTAACTTTTTATATTAAAGTAACAAAATTATTTATTTTAATTAACCTAAATGTTTATCATTTTAGGCATTACTAATACAACGATACATAAGAGGTTGGTTAGCAAGACGTCGCGTCGCAAAACGACGAGGACGAATTGTTTTATGCCAGGCAACAATTCGCAGATTTTTGGCACGTCGACAATACAAAAAGTTGCGTATTGAAGCACGATCTATCGAACATGTTAAGAAATTGAACAAAGGATTAGAGAATAAAATATTTACACTCCAACAGAAGATTGAAGATCTAAATAAGACGAAGAACGAATTAAACCAAGCGCAAAGCGATAACAACGAATTGAAGTATGCTCGTATAATAAATAAATTATTGATTTGTTTTAATGCGTCATTGATTGTAGGAATCGCTTAATAACATTCAAGGCTATGGAAGTCGAAATTAAGAACTTGAAGACCTTAGTGATGCAAAAGAATGAAAAGATCAATGGATTAGAAGAAAAGATTAAGCACGAGCAAGAAGAGAAAATGGACTTGGTGAGTGAGCAAGAGAAGTACCAGAAAGAGATTGATGAGGAACGAAACCACTGGGTTGAGGAAACCAGCAAGCTACGCAAGGAATTAGATAATATTAATGAGATTGTTAGGAGCAATGAGAAGGGTACCGAAGAGAAAATTAAAGTACGTCTGGAGCAGGAGAAATTGATTTTACTTAAACAGCAGGATAATGATACGGTCGCCTATCAGCGATTGCTCGAAGAATATCATCGATTAGAATCTCATTGCGAGAATTTGGAGGTGCTAATCAGCGAGCAGAATCGACAAAGCTACCATATGCGAAATACCAGTGATGTGAGCAGTATATCAACGCAGGATGAAAATCTGCCAGACCATGGATACGGTAGCGTGCGCTCAACAAATTCCAGCAACAGCCACACCAAATTGGAGAATATTGACTGGAAGAACAATGAGAATGCAACTGACAGTCAGCCATCAAGCTCCAGCAGTTCGGAAAATACCAAATTGGATAGTGCAAATAAAATAGATGTAGCATTAGTACTTAAACTTCAGCACAAACTAGCTGAAATCGAGAGGGAGAAATGTCGATTACAAAAGCGCTTAGATGACATTGAGACATCGCCGCGCGTTGAAAGTGCGGAAAATAGTATTCGCGATTCGATTAAAATATCCGAACTTGAATTATCTAATTCTACATTGAAAGCACAACTGCTTGAGTTGAGAAACAGCGTTGACGAAGGTTCTGGCAAAAATCAATTATCCGAACAATTGATTTGCATGCAAAATGAGCTGGATCGTCGTACTGAAGAAATTGTGCAATTGAAGAGTGTTTTGGCAAGTCAGACTGACAACATGAGGAGTTTGGTTAGTTCTAAAACTCGAACTGGTATGTTTAGTGTTTTTTTTTGATAAATTTTGAAATATTGTATATACTAAATGAAAGATGACCAGAGGTCTCATTATTGGATGAGACAGCCCCACATTTAAGTAGCGTTTGGAATATTATGTTGTATACTATGAATACACCCAGCAGTAAAATCGCGGAACATTTTTAAGGATAGATTCATAAAAAATGACAGCATCACTAGATACAGCGCCTTAATTTACCAAAAACAAGACTCGCTATGAATTAGAACCCGCAATATATTTAAAAAATTCATAAGCAATAAGCAGCCCTTAGACGTTCAATAATAATACCCTAAATATCTAGATTTTTCTTAAACTTTTAAAATGCTTTAATTCTATTGAGTTTTTCTTAAACCTCTCGTAAAACTAAAAACAACCCCAAAACCACTCTGCAATTACTTCTATTAAGTGTAATTTTGATTCAAATGTGCAAAAATTGTTCATTGTGTATAAATTTAAGAGTCTAATACAAATTTTGCAAAGGGTCATAAATATTACTTCTATCAGGTTTAATTTCGGCCCGGACTAGGTCTATAGTTGGCTTAATAGCGTTACAGATTTGTATTGCACTTGAAAATTTTAAGTATTTTTTGCAATAGAGGGATGTCCCACATTTTTATATTAATTTATCTGGTCATTTTAACTAAATGTAAACAGAAAAAAGAATAATCACTTGATTTGCTTAACAAAATTTTATTATAATTATAATGTAAAGATCTCTTAAATTCCTAAAAAAAATATTTCCTAAAAATAAAGTGATTTTTCTTCTTCTATTTATATTGAAATATACTTCACTGTGTGATAACAACAATATTTCTTAAAATTCTAATTTCATTTTATGATTTAGGTGAATATATTAACGAAGATGGTGAGCTAGCATTAGCATATGAAACACAAAAAACGATTAACAAGCAACTAGAATTAGAACTGCAGGATGAAAAAGTACGCTATAAGGCGCATGAGAAAGAATACAAATTAGAGATTGAGAAATTACGTGAGGATAATGAACGGCAACAGCGCATCCTTTCAGCTAACTTAAAAGCCACTCCACAATCGCAAACCGAGGCATTTATGCAGCTTGAAATAACGCGTTTGACAACCGAAAATCTGGGCTTAACGGATTCAAACGACACTTTAACCGAGACTGTGCGCAAGTTGAAGAAGCAACTAAAATTGTTAAATAAGAAGTTGAAGGAGCATGGAATTGATTTGGATGATTCGATAACCGATGTAGCGCGTATTGAAACTAGTCAAATTCAAAAACATTCGAGAGCGTTACCAACAAATATTAAGAAGAAGCGTCGGGATTATTTAGGAATGTTTTCATTCAAGGAAGGAGACGAACCGTTGATTATTAAGACACTGGTTGTGGGTAAGTTGTAAACCATTACAATCTAAATCATAATTTATAGTTTGTGGTTGCAAAACTATATATAAAACTCTTGGGTGCTATATATTGCTACTTGGAGTCACATACTAAAATTTAAATTTGTTTTCACAGTTATTATATATGTTGCATATCTTTGACAGATTTGAAACCCCGCACTGCTGTAACACTTCTGCCTGGTCTTCCCGCATACATAATATTTATGTGCATAAGACACACCGATTACATCAACGACGATAATAAAGTGCGTGCATTATTGTCATCATTCGCAAATTGTGTCAAGAAAGTGGTACGGAAACGCAGCGTGAATGATTTTGAAACAATTGTTTTATGGCTTTCTAATACCCTACGGTAATTGAAGATTGAACTTATAATAATTCAGAAACAAAAATTTAAACATGTTTTTATCTAGATTATTACACAATATGAAACAATACAGCGGCGATCCAGCATTCCAACTTAAAAACACACCAAAGCAAAATGATCAACGACTTAGAAATTTCGACTTGTCCGAATATAGACGATTACTGTCCGATAATGCAATTTGGATACATCAAAGTAATACTTGTTTACTAAAAATTAATAATTAATTATTTACAATATAATTTAATTGCAGTTTTGATAACTTACGTGCAAGAAAAGATACAACAACTGATAGTTCCTGCAATATTAGAACATGAAGAAATTCAAGGTTTAAGTGGTGGCAAATTAGGATTTAGGAATAGAACGGGCAGTGTCGCTGAAAGTCCGGTTGAAAATGTAAAACCAACGACTGCTTTATTACAGGAACTCACTTCACATCACAAAGTAAGTTAATTTTTTATTATTAACACTTTGGTAGTATTAAACCATCGTATTGTCCATGTCTCTGTAATAGATTTTAAAGTTAATTCCGAAATAGCTTTAAAATTTTTAGAATAATTCGAAAGTACTGGTATTGTATATGTCTATTCTGTCCCCATATATTCAATTTCTAAATGTTTTTCTTTCTGACATTAGTTTTCGAACCTTTTTTTGCAAATGCCTAGTCAGTGCCGGATTAGCGTATAAGCTAAATATAGTATAGCTTAGGGCCTGTCATTAGAAATAAACGACATATTTTAACCACCCTTTGGCTACTAGTTTTCATGGCCGCTTAATCATTCGTTTTACAACGTATTTCAACACCATTTAAGGTAAAAAGTAAACTGCACTGGGGACGCGGGTGTGTTAAGGTACTTTAATTGAATGATATATCTAAGTAGAACTCATTTTAAAAATGTTGTAAAACCATATAATGACATCTCTGTACCCTTTGATGTGGGGATAAAGAATTTGTATAGCTCATAAACTACCAGCAAGCTCCAAATACCATAAACAGCAATTGAGCACCAGTAAGCACTAATAAGCACTAGACATCCTTAATCCTTATCTATATTTCCTATCCGTCTATCCCAATTTTGTCCCAAATGGTATAGTAACATATTAATATAATTTATAATAAGGTTTTAGCATAGGGCCTAGATCCTTTTTAATCCGGCACTGTATCTAGAAACGCAACTAACTCAACATTGTCTTAATAAAGACGGCCGCGATAAAATGTCCACCGATAAATTGCGATCGCATTAATGACTACCTCTGCTTTAGTCACTTTCTTACCAGTAAACAGGGTGTTCGTAATAACAAAAAGTTTTGTACTACTCTTTGAAATGCATAAAAACCATTGAATTGTAAAATGCATAAAAATAATTGAAAAAAACATTATAAAATAAGTTTTTACATCTGTGGATTATATTTACTTTAAAACTTTTATGTACTGAATGGAATAATATTGCCTGATCATAAATTAAATCATATTACACCGATTTATTTTATTGCAGATTTTAACTTTCTATGGCGTTGATCCAGAGGTTATATCGCAAATTTTCAAGCAAATATTCTACTTTATCTGCGCTTCTAGTTTGAACAACTTATTACTCCGCAAAGAATTGTGTCATTGGTCGAAAGGCTTCCAGATTCGTCACAATTTGTCACACTTTGAAATGTGGACGCGCGAAAAGCATCTAGATGTAATGCAAACCGTATGCCGTATATAGTTTTTTTCCTAATATTCAAATAACTATAATTATAGGAAGCTGGCATTCAAGCATCATTACAACCAATTATTCAGGCAGCGCATTTGCTACAAGCGCGGAAAAAGGAAGAAGATGTTGACAGCGTTTGCGAGATGTGCAGTGCATTAACACCATTAAGAATATGTAAAATTTTAAATTTGTATACGCCGGTTGATGAATATGAGCAGCGTGTTCCAGCAACGTTCATACGAAAGGTTCAAGCTAAATTGTTGGAACGTGATGGTGGTGGTGGCGAAGGTCAAGAACAACAGGTTTGTATTTCATGTCTTGTTGTGATTATAAAAAAATTATCTTTAACACTTAAGGTTACCACTCATGAATCTCAAATTAACGTTCTACTTTATACAATTTACGTGTTTCGCCATATAATATCGTGTTAATTAAATTATTGCTTTTATTATTATATTAATGTGACATATGTTGCAGGCGCTGTTGATGGACATTAAGTATAACTATCCAGTAAGGTTTCCATTTAACCCATCTGTTATTTGTTTGGAGGATATCGAATTACCAGAAGTACTAAACTTATATATGTTGGAAAAAATATAAATGAAATTAGAACTATTTTTCGGATATGTTTACAACTAATAAAATGTTATAATAAGCCTATGTTTCGTTACGGACTATACAAGGAAAAATAGTTTCTTCTCAAAAAATAAAATAAATAAATAAATAACTACGAGGTTTAATAAACAATAAAGCGCTTTAAAGCACAGATTATTTAGACAGTTTTAGGGAATTAGCTCAAATCCAAATTGTACATTGCATATATTTGTATATACTTGTATTTAGAAAACAAATAATTTCTATATTTAAATATGAAGTATATATTTATTGCTTTTTACAATAAAGAAAAAGCGTTCTTAGGAATCAATTATTTTTAAGTGCCATCTTGCAATAAGTTCTTACATATCTTTTTGTATTTTATTATTTATTATATTTTTTTAATAATAAAAGTGGCTTAAATGAAAAGGGTGCAAAGAGGGCTTTAAAGAATGTTGAACATCATAATGAAATTTTATTTATTTGTTATTAGAAATAAATATATATTTATCTATCCATAAATAATGTAAATAGAATCTATTGTATTATAAAGCAATTTTATTGAAACTGTTGGTAATATTAAAAAGTCTATTAGTACATGCGTTAAGTTATTAAAATAGAACTATTTATTGTTGATATATTATAAAGTTGTAATTTCTTTATGCATGTATGTGCAAATTACAAATTTACTTTATTGTATGTTCCATTATAGTAATAAATACATAAAACATATATGTGGTTGACCCAATATGTTCAAAAATAATCTTTTATTTGATACAGTTTCCATCCAAACCTATAAACCCTATAAACATCCCACAATTCGGCAAGTTTGAGGTTTTAAAATAGGATAAGTTGGCATAAAATGATACCTGCCTGCTCTAGCAACTTTGTGATAATGTATCCATCTAGTATTAAGTGGAACCAGACATAATCTAGCGCCAACAAATATTACTTTACGTCAATTCGTCCACCACTAGATGCTAATAGTAATTAGAAAGATAGCAGGAGGATCTTATGTTAGGAGAGTAAACATTTTGTAATTTTAAAATAATAACATGCCCATTATAAAACACGTTAAAAACTTTATTTCCAAGTTGGAATGTTATTGGGGAGACCTTTGAATGGGGGCCAAGCTATCCAAATATGGGATTGTTCCACGTAATGAATTGCCACCCTAGTATGGGGAGTTAATGGTACACGCATTGTGCATTATATTACTAGATTAGCTACTAGAACAACCAATTAACACTTATTTGCCATTATATTTAAAATATATTCAAACATTTTGAAAGCGGCGAAAGCAACGAACTAAATTTTTTTAACAAATAAAAAAATGTAATAACGTTGTTATAAATCATAATCATTTAATATGTCAGATTACAGAAAAATGCATGACATGTATGTGAAAACTTATAAAACAAAATACGAAATAAAAACTGATAATTTTAATGATTTTAATAAGAATTATAATATTTGTGCCTCGTGAAACGATTGGACGTAGTTTGGCCATCACTTCATAGATGACACGACTTTAAGTAAATCTGAATTAAATATACTCATTTATTTTTATGTATTCTAATCATTCTAATTTAAACCCAATTCTACTAAAACTATTATTCAAAACTTACATGCTTCCAGTGTGAATATGATTTCTAATCTATATTTATGCTTGAAAGGTATTATACCGCGTATTAATATTTCCACTTTGAAAAATCATTGAATCTAACAATAAGTTAAAACACTAATCAATGGATTATTACGGCTCATTTTGAGTCAAATAATGATTACTTTTTAACACTTTTCAAAAGCAGTATTGTTTTTATAAATGATTACTTCTTGAGCCAAAAGAAGACAACAGCGACAACAGTTTGAAGCGTTTGAAGACTAATTTAAAAATCGGACGTAGAGACCGTACTGAATGCCACCGATATTAAATTTATTGATGGCTCAATTGAAAGATTCGATGTTATTACGAGGTTGTACTCAAAGTTAGGAAATTATAATGTTATTGCTGAAAGCTGAGAGCGTAATCATGCAAACTAACAGCACCGAAAGTTTGATGGCTAGCTACGCTAGAGCTGAATACTGAGTGTGTTTCGAAGCACTGTATTGTGAAGTACAAGAACGCAAACGCGTGAACACATGGACGCGAGTGAGACACCACAATAACAAACCAACGCGCCGTGGATTTGAAGCGAATACGTACGGCGAGCCGGTGTTGCTGCTATGAAAACAACAACATATGGACATTTCATCGTGAAATTATATACAATCACACACCATTTGAAATAAGTGACATTAGTACGTGTTTGTGTTGATTTCGTTTAATTATAGTTTGGCGATGTGTTAGCATAAACGCATGCATGCGCTAGCGAGCTAGCCGAATGCATAAATGGACGCCACCCATGATTATAGGAAAATGATACCCTTTCTCATGATGCAAACGCAAAACATTCCCCATTTGAATGCACTTGGATTGGTGGCGATACACTAACCAAAACCAGCTATCATCCTCTCATGGCTGGTCCCAATATGCACGACATGGGATCTATGGCCATGGGTTGAAGCATTTATACACTTGCATAATCACACAAACAATCACAAGTTCACAAACAAATGCATTTGCTGGTGTAGTTGCTGTTTTCCGCACCACCCATTAAGAGGTACAGCAACGTAGGCGCGTTTCTTTTTTTCATCTTAACGTAAACGTATTTCAAAAGTATATTTATCAACTTTTTATTTCTGCTCGCTTAGTGTGATTTTCTAAACACAATCATTGCTTCATACAAGCGTTGTAGACGTAAACGTGTATTTTGGGGTTGCATTACTTAAAATAAAACTCCTAATAAAGATAGATACATATATTTAATGTTAAAAATGAATGTATATTTTCACTGTTTACATTCACAGTGTTATCTTCCTCTGCGGTGATCCGCTTCATCGCATGTCCTGGCTGTACTCCCACGACGCCAGCGTATTTGAAATCTTGACATTGTAGATGTAGATTGTAGAAAACTCACGTGGTCGATCCCTTCTCACATTGATGTTATTAATTATGCTTAGCAAAAAAATCTCGTCGATTCATAGAATTCACACATATACTTTATTCTAAACTATCACCATGCATTTAAACTAATGTCTACTACGGTTACACTATAAAACACTATTAAGTAATAACGAAAAAAACTGATTGTCTATCACGTGTCAAATCTGTCAGAAAAAGCCGTAAAAAACACCCGTCGCTTGGCAAATAAGTACTCCCACGGCGCTAGCGTATTTGAAATCGTGACATTGTAGATGTAGATTGTAGAAAACTGTCGTGGTCGATCGCAAATAGGTACTCCCACGGCGCTGGCGTATTTGAAATCTTGACATTGTAGATGTAGATTGTAGAAAACTCTCGTGGTCGATCGCAAATAAGTACTCCCACGGCGCTAGCGTATTTGAAATCTTGACACTGTAAATGTAGATTGTAGAAAACTCACGTGGTCGATCCCTTCTCACATTGATGTTATTAATTATGCTTAGCAGAAAAACCTCGTCGATTCGTAGAATTCACACATATACAACTCTAAACTATCACCATATATTTAAACTAATGTCTACTATGGTTACACTATAAAACACTAAAGTAATAACGAAAAACACTGTCTATCACGTGTCAAATCTGTCAGAAAAAGCCGTAAAAAACACCCGTCGCTTGGCAAATAAGTACTCCCACGACGCTAGCGTATTTAAAATCTTGACATTGTAGATGTAAATTGTGGAAAACTCATGTGGTCGATCCCTTTTCAGGAGAATAAAGCTGATTGGTCCCACATTGATGTTGTTAATTATGCTTGGCAGAAAAAGTTCGTCGATTCCTAGAATTACACACATATACAATTCTAAACTACCACCAAGTATTTAAATTACTACACTAAAGTAATAACAAAAAACACTGATTGAAGAAAAAGCCGTAAAAAACACCCGACGCTTCGCAAATAAGTTCAAAAAATGCAAAAAAATCGTTAAAAATTATTTTTGCCACATATGTCAAAAAACCGAATAAAATTGACATCTATTGCTTGTTAAATCTGACAAAAAATGCAAAATATAGAAAATATGATATGCCCAGCCCATCTGACAACATATTTTGCAGTAAAAAAAGTTGAGGCCCATGTATTTTTACACATGCATAAATATAATACATTTAAATTAAAATTATTTTTAAAATATTAAATATTGGTACTGTTTTCGTGCAGTCACTTACAAGCGTGTACTAATGCTGATATTTTTTTCTAATTCCGTTGAACGTGTCTGTGATTTATGCACTTAATTTAATTTAATATTACATGCCAAATGTAATGCAATACTGAGCAGTGTCAAATAAAATGTATCCTGCAGGCACCCTATTAAAATATATTCATGTTTATATTAAAGCAAATAATATTTATCATTTAAGAGGTGCTAATTAAGAATTAATTAACTGAAATCATAGCTACATTTATAAATATTTAATTCAATTTTATTAAACAAATAATTATTTGTGCATAGAACTAATATTGTTTTCAATAGGTTCCTGTACTTCAAATAATAATAAATAATTTTAAAATTTTAAAAATAAATATATTTTTTCACTGTTTACATTCACAGTGTTATGTTAGCGTCTACACTATCCGCTAGTGAAACAGTACCAAAAAATTAAAATGTGCACTTACCTTTCGCAGAACTTTACATTTTTACATATATACAATATATACACTCTGTATCGGGAATTGATCATTTAGAAAGCATGGTTCAAGATATTGTAAAAATACTATTTTTGTTGCTAAATTGCTAACATTATTCTCTATACTATCCTGTAATTTGACGACCATATGCCGATTAGTTTGTTTACAGCACTGTTTTTAATCGAAAATTTCAAATGTGTGTGAACGATATTTACAAATATACAAATATTGCGTAAAGAATTTGTCTAAAATTTTACATTTCAAATGGAATTTGATTTAACAAATCGCAATAAATGTTACATAAGACTAACAGTGAATTGATTTTATCAAAAACACGAGGTGACATGCATTTAGAAACGGCCAAGATGTGAGAGAAGTATAGCATCGCTGTAGCCTGCCATCAATGACTTCATGTGTAGTTAGCATCATTAAAACACTCGTAATTGTTGGCAGAAAGACAAACGATAAAAATAGATTGATATAATTAAGCATGATGTATTGTTTAGAGTTGCAAATTCGTTAAACCAGATTTCTTGTTAAATACTTAGTCAATATTATAGAACAATCACCGTTATCGTCAGATATGGCACCGACTGACTTTTTTCTTTCTTTAAAAAATGTATACTTTAAAACATTCGTTTTCAGACAATGAAACGTGAAAAAGAGAATTCGTGGCGAGTACTAACTTTAAAGGCATTTCAATGCATGCTAAATATTTTGTGTTTTATATAACAATTCCCGATACTTATTTTACAGAGTGTATATTAAATTAAAATTATTTTAAAATGAAACACAATTTAGACTTTTATTAGAATATCAAATTAATGAAAAACGCTAACCAAAAAATCATCAAAACTACTTACAATTACTGAAGCGACGGCCCTCGTCATCCATCAAAACTGGAACTGGAACCAACGACTGGAACCGCGCGTACTTCCATGTCACCCAAGATGACGATATTTCGACGAATCTGACCTGGAACAAAAAATCAACGTTAATGAATGCATCAACATGTAAAAAAAACCATCATCACTATGGTTTGAGGTGATTGCTTCGGTGGATTTTGAGTATTTGACGGTAATTTGTTGTAAAATTTTTCATATCAATTAAATAAAAAAACTGCATTAAAAAATTGACAAATAAATGAATAAAAAATCTTTAACAAATGTCGCTTTGAAGATAGTTTGTTAGAAAAAATTAAAAAGGACATTAGTCAGTTGTCTAATTGTTGAAAAATTAACATCTGTTGCTTGTCAATTAAATGCATACTAAATTGTTAAAAAAATATAATTGTTGCATGTCAAATCTGTCAAAAAATGTAAAAAAATCGTTATAAATGTTATATATATTGCTTTTAGAATAAATGCAAAACAAATTGTTGAAATATCGCTTGTCAATTAAATGTATAGCAAATCGTTAAAAAAATAATAATTGTTGCATGTGAAATGTCTAAAAAATGCAAAACATATTGTTGAAAAATCGCTTGTCAATTAATGCACAATAACTCGTTGCAACAATTATAATTTTTTAACGATTTATTGTGCATTTAATTGACAAGCGATTTTTCAACAATATGTTTTGCATTTATTTCAGAAGCATTATATGTCACATTTTATAGTTGAGAAAAGAGAAAAAGTCTTCAAATCCATTAATTAAATACGCTATTAAATGTATAATAGTATTGCGCATGACCAATTCGATTATAATTAAATTTACTTAAGTCACAATACTATTTAATACATAGCATATTCAATCAGTGAATGTCAAAGAGAGAATATGTAAATAAATGTGAAGTAAGTGAGGTTACTTACACGTACTGAAGCGGCGTTCCGGCCTTTACAACCAACTTCAGGATTCTCAACCCGGCGAATTCGCGCAAACGGCACTTTTTTCCACACACTATGACGATTCTTCGCTATCAGGATTCAGCCACGAATTGCGGACCTGTAACAGAAAATCAACATTCATCAACATAAATATACAATATCACCTTATTGAGGTGATCACCAAGACGGATTATTAGCGAAAATCTAATAATTTGTTATAATTTTTTCATCCGCCATGTTGGTTTTAAGCTTTTGGTGATAACCACAAAAAAAAACGGCGAATATGCGATAAGAGTGCGAAACCAACACATTCCATACTTTCAACGCATTCACCCACACAAAAATAAAGTACCCAAATTAAAATTACCCAAAAATTTAAGTGATTTTTATGAAAAAGGCAGGTACTTACACGGACCTGACGACGTGTCGGCGTCGAAGGATTTAGAAGAAAAGATGACGGGCGTGTGGTTGTGGATGATGGTGTGCCCCCCCCCCCCCCCCGCGCGCTAAATTCAAATTGCAACAATTCAAATTTAGCAGATTGTTGATTTTGTTTTTAGACGTTGTAAATAAATCTACTTGCACCAGAATACCACTAAATGATGGTGAACTTAAAATAAAGAAATATTTTAAATAGACTTGAACTTAAAGTTAGGAAATGATCACGTACGTGTTTGTGTTGTTTTCGTTTAGTTATAGTTTGGCGATGTGTTAGCATAAACGCATGTGTCCGGTAGCGAGCTAGCCGGAAGCACCTTACATCTCCATATGAAAATGTAATTGAGTCTACGTTGACAATTTACTTGATGACTAAACTATTTCTCTACCGTCAAAAATAAGTACTGTAGCTGCCTCCAGAAGCATCATAACCATCATCATCATTGGTCAGGTTGTCATCCAAGTTCTAGCCCTCTTGAAGATTCCAGCTAGGTAGGTGTACCTAAACAGAAAGTTACTTATATTATTTAATAACGTATTTTTATATGGAAAGTAGAATTTTGATTTTAAAATCAAATTAGAAAATATGATATTTGCTTTAAAGCATGATTTTTACTACTAAACTCACTGGAAGAGGAGACGTGAAAATGTGATTTTTTTATATTTTAAATGTAGCATTACATACAAAATGATTTGGAGTACCTAATTGTTTATGTTGCTTCAAGCAACCTTTTACATTTACAAAAGGTATTTGTATTTTGTTAGTTTTGTTGATCGAAGCAAGATTGTGCATAATATTTTAATATAATTTAAGATTAATGTAAGAACATATAATATTTTTGTTAAATTTGTATAAATAGTTCAAGTATATGTTTTTAAACAAATATTAATTAAAGATTTTTGCTTTAAACCATCATTATTTACTCTGGCTAATCTTTAATTCTATAAGTTAACGAGGCGTTCACATTGTTCGCATCCATTGCCCTCAACACCTGTTGCTACTGCTCTCGCCAACCAATCCACCCTTGGTTCTTAGGGTAACCAGATAACTAAATCTAAAATAAAGTGGTAAGCGTTAGTTGGTTATATTATATCAAGTATTCAAAATAATTGCTTTATTTATTTATTTACCTACCAAAATCAAGTGTTAAGTTTGACTTGATCTTTGCCACATTACTAATAGCAGGTTTTCTTTCTAGGTAAGCATGGTAACAATATACGTCTATGAGGCGGGCGGAAACATTGTTGTTAACACCTTTGTCCTTTGCCAATGAAAGATGATTTTCTATCTAAAATAACGAAACAAGAGTTAGATAATTAACAAGTTACATTCAATTCATTGTTTTTAAGCAATAGTTTGTGTTAAATATAATTAAATTAAATATATTTAAGAAATTGTTGTTTTTTTGTTAACAAAACTAGTTGTAACCCCTTATATAAACTCAACAAAACGGTTATTACTGCATATGACACTAAATCAACATAATAAGCAGACCGTAACTGTTTTTTCAATACCTCAAAGGATATGTTTCAATGTTGACTAATATTTCACATTTCTCGTGCTACATCAGATTTGCAATTTACTTCAAAACATTATCTATCTTATCGATAGTCAACTATAAAAAATCCAATGCTTTTTCGTAACTTACAACAAAGTATATTTAAAATACAAATATATTTCCACTAGCAAAACAACAGCTACAAGTTAAATCTAACAACTCTGTTTGTTTTATACACTTGCCTGATATTGTTTTAGTTTTGAAAAATATTCTACGTTGACTCAAGTCACGTCTGGTTTGATCTTATATATGATTTCTTCTGTATCAGCATAAAAATGCCATGCTTCTACCTAAAACATAACAAAAGCTTATTGGAAACACAAAAATATTTCTGTTAGTACAACAGTAACATATGTTGTAACTAAACGTCTAGCGTTTTACATAAAAATTCTAATCTAATAAAAAACTGTTTGAAAAACTATCATATAAGGTACAAAAAAGACGGTACCGTTTCGCAAAAGTAACACTACATGTAAACTGAACTGCCAGCTAAACTTGCCACTTCCCATTCTAAGCGTACAGCCTCTTACCTACGTGCGGTCTTTTTTGTACTCCCTTTGAATGCGTCGGTGATTTATGGCGGTTAGGTTAGGAGATTAAAGTCAATTAGAGTATCCCCTCCTTGCGGGAGTTGTTTGTTAACGTTAGAAAAAAAGTGTCTTTCTTGTAGGGTGATGTAGTAAGAGCGCACGTGTTTGAGAGGATGCACGCTTAGAATGGTTCGCGAGAGTAAAAAGTTTCAAGTGGTGTTGCTGTTGCGAAACTGTACCAAAAAGGCAAACAATTTTTTATTAGATTAAAATTTATATGTGAAAAGCTAGACGTTTAGTTGCAACATATGTTACTGTTATTTTGCTAACAAAAATATTTTTGTGTTTCTAATTAGCTTTTGTTGTGTTTTAGGTAGAACTATAGCCTTTTCATTGAAATCAAACCATACGTGATTTGAAGAACGTTAAATATTTACCAAAATTAAAACAATATCATGTGAGTTACGTAAATAAAACAAAAAGAATTATGCTTAGCTTTTATAAGATTTTAGTAAAGAAAATTATCATTTTGTTGTGATTTGTTTTTGTTTTGCTAACATATTGTATTTCCAATAGGCTTTCAATGTGTTTTAGACAGAACAACAACAACAAAACCTAATTAGAAACGGATAAATATTTTTGTTAGCAAAACAACAGTAACATATGTTAAAACTAAACGTCTAGCATTTTATATTGTATAAAAATTCTAATCTAACAAAAAAAACTAAAAACTATTAGAATTACAATGTGTGTGTTAGCAAAACAATAACAAATTACAATTAAATTACAATTTTCTTTACTAAAATCTTATAAAAGCTAAGAATAATTCTCTTTGTTTTACATACGTATGTACATACCTTAAATTATTTTGTTTGTAAATGTTTTTCCTCAATGTTTACCTGTGTAAACATGAAGGTGAAATAAAACCGCTCTGTACTTTCATTGGTTTAGTTGTTACCTGTGGGGTAACGCCTTTTTACACCTTTTCGAAATGCTTCCACAGGTTGTTTCTTCAACGGGTACCTTAATTCTTAAACAATATTAATACATAGGGATCATTAGCTTAACAGAAATCAATACACAGATTTCATTACTGTTGATTTTAACATGTGCGACTGCTACTTACCACAAATCGGGCGATAAGATCGTCAATTGATCGATTTCACAAGATCAAATTGTGTTGTTGTTTATCTATCTTGCTCGGCCCTGTTACAGAATGTTCGACAGCATGGACACAACACCATAGCGATAATTAATTCAATAATCATTACAACAATTGGTCGATTTCGTATACATCAAATTGTAAATTGTGCTGGGTGAAACTTTGCTTCGTTAGTATAGCAGCGTGTCCGGCATGTTCTCGTTCCAAGATC
>JARJDW010001790.1:0-18587 GCA_030264715.1 Adinopsis sp. GC000173
GGCGAAACAGAAATAATGTGCGTGTGGAAGAGCGCTGGCGCAATGGCATTTTTCTAGTTTTATGCCTTTTTGCGGATGACATAAAATGTTGTAAAATGGCGAAAATAATTTATTATATACATGTTTTTTTTACGCGCACACACAAGCAGCAGTTACTGTTTTTTCCTAAATGTCAATTGAGAAAATGCTAGGGGGACAAATAATGCGAGCGATATAAGGAATCTAAACAATTTACGTTAAGTGTGTGCTTTATTTGTTTACGCTTCACGCATACAATGTATAGTTACATCAAGTGTTCGCTCATTTATTGCCGATTATTATACTCTCGACCACAGAAAGGTGTACTTCTTTATAGTACATTACTCTTTAACCGAATTGTAGAAAATAGCACAATTGCGAGTGTGCGCTAATTAGTATCAAATTAGCTATCTACATATAAAACCCCAGAATTTACTGTACAAGTTTTGTTAGTGGCAATCTAGTTTTAGCCGAAATATACATGTTTCATATAAAAATGGCGCAATTGCAAGCAATTTAATAAAATAAGAGAAGGAAATTATAAAAACCCGTACGCGTTTTTAAGGCAGTCTAGTTCCAGACGAAATGTACATCAACCAAAGAAAAACTGTTAAATTAACTTTGCCTTAAGAATTTTTACAATTCTCTTCTTTCATTTAAACAATGATTAATCAAGACAATTTTGGTGGAGGCGCCGGAAAATTCTGCTATGTATGTAATTGTTTAGTTGGACCACTTTTAATCGTTGTAGAAAGCTGTTAATTGGCTTGATTACTATCAATAGGCATCACTACAAGATGCCATAGTTAGATTTACAAATTTCAAAAAAAAGTTGAAAAAAATTTTTTCGAGCCAAAAAACGGCAAGGGGTTAACCTTAAGATTTTTGCTAAAAATCGATGGATCATCGATTTCGTTCAAACTTGGTTTAAAGGGGTATTTTGTCATTCTAAAACGATTGGCGTAGTCAGTTGCTCGAAATTTCTCATAGGAATAAAGTTATCGGCGAAAATATCGGCGGTGAAAATTTATGTTTTTCACGATTCTCACTCACTTCTTTTTATTTCTTGAATTTTTTTCCGACATCTATCGACGGAAAATTTAATTTTACACACTAATTGTTAGTTTGAATGATCATTTTTGTTCATTAACGACGTCAAAAATATAAATATATTAATTCCCGACAAAAACTAGCTAAAAATTAGACATAAATTTATAACTTATGGAATTTTACGTACACTAGACTTTGAATTGAACAGGTAATAGATAAAATTGAGTGCTGCTAAATCAGTGAAAACCGATGTAGAATATTACTTGTTACATTAAATAGCACAGAAATTAACTAGTATACCACCCTTCATTGAAACACAATATTACACTTTGCAACCGTATTATTTGTCGAAATTTCCCATAGGAAAAAAAGTTATGGGCCATTATATGGTGAAAATTCATGTTTTTGACGATTTTCCCACACTCCTTTTTAATTTTTTTGCTTTTTCAACCTCGCCATTCGATGGGAAATTTAATCTTACATAGAAAACAACTTTTAAATCAATCATTTTCATTCCATTTTTTAACGAACCTTGAATATCAAAACTACTGGAATGGAACAGATTAAACTGAAATTGGACATGATTGGTTGTTATAGTATCCGTACTATAAATATCGTTCACATTGCAGCCGTCTGTCTTGCGTTTTTGCTTTAAAGAAAAAACTGCAAATTATAGCGTATTTTCTTTGTGTTTATGCTCATCTTTAACAATAATGATTCAAACAATAACAAAATTGTATTAACATATTTTTAGTACCAAATATATTATAATACAATACGAATTGCAATATAAAGCTGTTTATGCTTTAAACTTTCAAAACATTGACATGTGCATTCTTGAGATATGTTATTACATCGCAAATATTTATGACGTTAAAATAACTCTGTCACACGCTTTTGATGGTTTGATGGCTTGTGATTTTTACGATTTCTTGTGAATGCCTTCTCACCCTGGATTTTCCCTGTCATTTAATATATTGTTAAATGAGGTTCACGCAAGGGAGGACTCATAGTATGAGAGGTCGAACTGAAGTAATGGCCTTTAAAGGCATTGTGTTGATTAAATGTCGAAATATAAAAATAAAGTGAGTAAAATTTAAAATCGTATATAATACAGGAGGGGTTATTCGAGGATTGTAATGTCAGTGTTATTATTGGGAATTGGTGGAGGAGTAAATCTGATTACGAACAAGCTTTTTAAAATCGCTTAACCTAACTCCTTGCATTTAGAATTATTTCTTTAGATTCTCTTAATAAAATGACCGTTTTTCAGTTAAATATATGCGTTTTTCTAAATGGCACGTGTAATGAATATTTCCACGAAGAATATCGACGTGAAATTTAAATAAACAAAGTATATTATGAATGCGAAACAAATATTTGCCATTGCATTTAACGGAATTATAGAATTCTTATTTATGTTTACTTAATTCACCCCCAACAACAACAATCGCCGACTGCAAAATAAATACCACGATATAGATATATCTCCGTTGATTTTAACATCGGTAATAAAAATCATCAGAGACATTAGATTGCGCTGAAACGAACGGAATTTATCTGCAAACTTTTCACTTCTAATGCAGCGCGCTTGTTTTTATCGATAAAACAAATTGAATTTCTTAAACAATATTACGTTACAACAACATCATCATCATCATGTCGACGCCGCTTATATTATAGCAGGAGCGCAAAAAATAAATATTACATAATTTTTCAAACATAATTATCGTCGTGGAAGAAAAAGCAACGCGTGTATTTTTTTGGCGGATGAAAAAAAGAGGTGCTGAAATTGCCAGCTAAATCCACATAATAAAGTAAAAAAGACATTACAATATTATTCTACGTCTAGTAATAATACAAACATGAAATGTTTTGCATGAAAACAATCTAATAATCACTTTACATTCAAAAGACTTTTATATGTCTAAATAAATAAGACAAATTAATAAATGATGCATTAAAAAGAAGTGCGGGTGTGCTGAAATTTCCAGCTAAATCCACATAATAAAGTAAAAACGACATCACAATATTATTCTACGTCTAGTAATAATCCAAACATGATATGTTTTGTATCAAAACAATCTAATAATCAATTTACATTCAAAAGACTTTTATATATAAATAAAGAAGACAAATTAATAAATGATGCATTAAAAAGAGGTGTGCGGGTGTGCTGAAATTTCCAACTAAATCCACATAATAAAGTAAAAAAGACATTACAATATTATTTTACGTCTAGTAATAATCCAAACATGATATGTTTTGTATCAAAACAATCTAATAATTAATTTACATTCAAACGACTTTTAATATATAAATAAATAAGACAAATTAATAATTGATGCATTAAAAAGAGGTGCGGGTGTGCTGAAATTTCCAGCTAAATCAACAACCTAGCGCACGTAATAAAGAATAAACACAATATTATTCTATCAATATTATTCTATGTCTAGTAATAATACAAACATGATATGTTTTGCATCAAAACAATCTAATAATCAATTTACATTCAAAAGACTTTTATATATGTATATATAAATAAATGATGCATTAAATATTGTGTGAATTGAAAAGTTTTCCGCCCTTGGCGTTAATATTTAATCCAATTAAATTCTAAATATGTATGAAATAATTTATACATCTCTACGTATGTATGTAACGCCTAATAAAAAGCTAATTAATTAATTTACTATGACACATTTGCGCGTAGTCATAGCAACAACTATAAATATTAATTTCGTAATGAATGAACATTTAGCTCGAGTAATAATCATAATACACCAGTGGTGGTAGTGGGTTTGTTTGTTTGTTTGCCAGCTAGATTAGCATCAAAGAGCTGCGGAATATTATTAACGTAAAAGTAGACATTTTCAATATACATATATACAGAATATAAAAGAATTGCAGCAGCTGCTGCGCTAAATGATTTACACTCAGACTGCACAAACAAAAGTAAATCAGATTTGTTGTCGCTGATTTTGATTACTTTGTCTGGCTTCGATGACGAGAGTTGGATTTTCAGTGTTAATTCAACAATTTTTGCACTGGCGCGCCTTGCCAGCCTTAATCGGCGCTGTGTCTGAAAGCATTACTGATATAGATGTTGACAAATAAGCAAGGAAAATATATACATAGTGTAGGACCTCATTCAGTTTTTAAAATGTCAGTATTATTAATGGACTATAGCACATACTTATTTCATAAATAAGGTTTTCAAAATTCAAGTTCGTTTATAATTTTATCAAACACAGAATAGTAAATAGTGAGAAAATATGTAAATAAATAGGTAAAACAGGTATAAAGAACTAGAAGGTAGGTTGGGAATTTTAACAAAGTTTATGGGGGTTGGATGTAAAGGGTTGTAAAGTCGTACGTGACAGTAGAATAGAAAGAAAGAATAGACAATTGGGAAAATACGTAAATGAATTCTAAGTAAATAATTTAAGATATGTTGGCAGTAATTTCTTTGAGACCAACATTCATAATATTTTTTGATTTATTTAAGTATCTTGTGGAAGAATACAGGTTGTGACAAATGTAAGCTTCACACTTTAAAAACTCATTGTAGGGAACACCCATGTTATTCGGATTCGTATCAGGGTTTTATAGGGAAAACTTTTCTCAAGTACAGATCCATATAATAGCGTCGAAAAGAACGTGTATACCTACCTATCTATACTATCGAGAAACTACTCAGACGTCTCAAGAATGTGCGAACGCCTAATTGTATTGTGGATGAAAGCCACCTCGCAAAACTAAGGTATTTTTATGCCTTACGTCTTTGGATTTTAGAGAAAACTATGAGATGGATATTTGTGACTTTCCTTTTCACTTATACAACGATGTATTCATGTCTGCTCGTAGCGTAAAGATGCCTGGATGCATTTTTGCTTCAGTGCAAGTTCACTATATTGTTGAGAAAAACTGAACTATACTCTCAATGTTCTAACCATTGTGTTTACGTGGATCTTACTAGAAATTTAGTTCAATCCGCATATTTATTACACTCACTTTGAAGTCATGGCTGAGAAATGTCATCTAATCACTGACAACATTCGATGGTGTCCTTTCGCGACTCCTTTTTCACCTGAAAACATTAAAAAATTACTGCTAAATGTAATCAATTTTTAGATTAGTTAAACAACTAAAGATAGGACATCAATTAAATTAATTAAACCCATTTAGCTAAAAATTAACAAAATTAATGGCACTTTTCTATTCTCTTGGTGACTCTGCATTGATTTTCTTAGAATGTGGAGGCAATTTCTTCTTTATACATATTATCTTTATTCTTACAAAATTCTCAACGACCTTCTAACCATGGCATGATGAGAAGAAAACATTTTTTACTTGTCTAAGGTGCTTTTCTATTTGCTTTGTAACTCTACATTGATTTTTATAAAATGTAAAAGCTGTTTCTGTGCCATATACATATTGTATAAATTCCGCAAATCGATAATTAAATTAACTTAGGTCAAGAATTTTCTTCATTATTAAATTATTAATATTTGCAACAAGCATGAACATTTTCAGCGTAAATGAAATTTGAAGAATTAAAAAGTTTCATGTAAATCTAATTTAATCTTAATTATGTGACCAAATTATACAGTTGAGTGATTAGGGTGNAAACAGTATCTAGCGTAATTAAATTTATAATTCTTTTATCGGATTATATAAAGTTTTTAATGTATTTTATATACGAATCAGTAAACAGCAATATCGATATAATATAATTTTAAGAATTACACTACAAAAACTTTATTATTTTATCGCGACGGTAGTAAAAATTTAGTAAGTGCGTTTTTAATAATCTACCCTTAAATTTTTAATTATTTCCTGAAAAAAAAACAAATAACGAGACGCAATTCTGCTGCTACAGCACGCTTTTTTGTGTATACACGCCGTCGTTATACTACTACCTAGAGAAGAAAAGTGGGACATTTCACTGTATTTACACGCATCAAATATTTATTAGCGGGCATTAAAAATCGGTCGATGCCAGGCTGCCGTTTTGTTTTTCCAATTCCTTTCTTTCTATATTCGATTTATTAATAATTGATATGATATATGCATTATTATACCCTCGCTCGCATTACGTTTCAGTACGCGCTATTTGTTCGACGAGCGAATATAGTAGTCGTCGCGCAGAAAATCAACACAGCACAAAAGTTTGGTGGTGATAAAAAACGCAAGAATGCAGCATACGTCGTACACCGTACTATATGATCAAGTTGATAAAGAATACATTGTATTATATTTTGTTTACACGTCTATTGATTTGTTTCGGTGTGGAAAAAAACTATTGGATAACTTTTCGATTTGTTTATGTTGCAGGTGGATTTATGCATCGAGCCAGGGCAGAGTCTCGGGCTGATGATTCGCGGCGGCGTCGAATACAATTTGGGCATTTTTGTGACTGGAGTTGATAAGGATTCAGTGGCTGATCGCGCCGGCTTAATGGTAAGATTAGCGCAATTTTTTTTTTGTTCATCATAATCATCGACTGCAGATTGAATAGTAGTGTTTGCGGTTGACTTAACAGCAGATTCGTTTAGATGGCGAGATTGGTTTGTGCGAAAATTTAATATAAATGACTTGATCAAGGACAATGGAATTTATTGATATTGATTTTTTTTGTCATCGTTCAACGGTTTTATTGTCCGCGTGCGATTTTTATTTTATTATATTACTTCAGGTTTTTTCTTCTTTACTAAATGCTAAAAATTACCAAGAGCTTTTAAGAGTCAGGTTAATGTACCTTTATTTAAACTTCAGTTAAACACTAGCTTTGCAAATATTAAATTAAGTTTGAAACAAGAATTAACCCAAGAAACTTTACTATCCATGTGTGATTTATATTAGATTGTTTTAATTATTTCTTTGTTGTTAAACGTTAGAAATTGACAAAATATCAAAGCTCAGTTTAAAATATCCTTTTTAAGCTTAAATTAATATTAAACTCCATTTTTGTTAATATTAACTTGAGGTACAAATCTTAAAAATTTAGTTTAAAAACCAAAATATATTAAAATTTTGAGGTGTAATGAAGTATTGGTGATTTTTGAGCATAAGTGTTGCAGAAATTATTAACAACAAGTTGCAATGTGAATTTTAGTATAGGCTGTACTGATAAACAATTCAGATTTGGGTAATTTCGTTTCTGGGAACTTGCATTAACATTCATTAGTCCAATTGAGTTAAAAATTTGAATAAATGCACCAAACTTCGCACATATTCAACATTTCTTGCCTGCCAATTTTATTATTATGTACAAGGACATATCACAAAATGGAAAGCAAAGGCCAATATTGAATGTAACGAAAAAAATTGGATTATTTTTTGTACCCCTTACATTCCCTACTTGACAGTGGGATGAAAACAATTTCACGAGGCAAACTTTTAGTTCTATTAACGAATTACAATTTTATACGATTTAGTTATTGCTTTAGTGTAACACATTTTCCCTTTTTCTTTTGGCTAGAACCGGTTTTTTTATTATCGTAAAACAACATCGCTTTTAAAAACTTTGCGCGCGCTAAACTCTATTATTATAACGTAATATAAGTTGGGCGACAACAGCTTTCCAACTTTATATATATATTTTGTGTTGTATGTATGTAGCAAACTAGCAACTAAATTTTTACCCGATTACGAGAGGGCTTATGATGTGTCGAAGGTGGTGGTTTATAAAATCACAAGCCGTTCATAAACATTTTAAAAGGCATTTCGTGTCACATATTATTACAAAGCCATCACTTTCTCCATCGGCTCGGCGGCGGCGAGCGATAAAACGTGTGTTATATTTAGTTGTAGTTTCTGCATCATAAATTTGTTGTAGAAAAGTTATAAAATATTATTGGGTTGTCATATTCAATCCTTAGAAATTGCTTTATTATATTGCGACAAAAAATATAAAAGTTAAGAAATTTTAATACATTTTTGCGATCGGTGAATGCTAATGAAAGAGAATATATGTACGTGGGTGGTCCGAAAAGTTTCTAGCTTTTTTAGTGAAGCCACAAATTATTTTTTAGCACCATTTCGAAAATTTTTGATGGATTTTCAGTGCGCAGGAAATGTTGCGACTTTCTTCTTTGATTATTCTTTGATTTTTGGCATCTTCCATCAAACTATTTAAGGATTTTCATTAAAATTACTCAAAAATGAAGAAGAACTGCCAAAAATGCCAAAAAATCAAAGAAAAATCGAAAGAAAGTCCGAAATTCCACGGGCAAAGAAAATCCATCAAAAATGTTTGGTGGTGGTGTTAAAAAATAATTTGTGCTGCACTAAAAAAGCTAGACACTTTTCGAACCGCCCACGTAAATTGGAATATGCAGTATATTCTTTTCACAGTAAAATTAAGCGAGACTTGTTTAGTGAAAGAATGTGTACGGCAACCTTACCTATTGGTTATATTGTTGTATCGAGAGAGTATCATACTCATTTTACAGCCACCACTTAACCCACATTTTGAAAGGAGTATCATCATCATCTATTGAGATCGTTTTTCTTCTGTTCATATAGGTTGGCGATCAAATTCTCGAAGTGAATGGACAATCCTTCCTCGATGTAACACACGATGAAGCCGTATCGCAGCTTAAATATCATAAAAGGATGTCGTTGCTTGTAAGGGATGTCGGAAAAGTGCCACATTCGTGTACGGCTTACGATAGGGATTGGGATCTTTGCAGTCCTGGGTATGTATCATTTTCACCCATGCCACACCACATCGCACCGCAACATTGCAGCGCGCGGTTACACGACGAAAATTACCACGTCTGCTTGAATTGATATGCATAGAATTTATAGGAGCGTAATAATTTATTATATTATCGATTGCCGCCGGATAGGAAAAAGTACACAACACAACTTGGAACGTGGAAACTCACCCGAGTACACATGAAACATAATACCGAAACCAAATAGAAATAAATGCATAAATTACACAAAGCACTGACACTAATTCTAAGACAATGCAAATGCGTATTATTTGTTGTTGTGTCGATTCGCAATTTATCGATTTGAAAATTGTATATTATTATTTCCTTGATACCGATATCAAATTGAAACGATTTCCATTCTATTTTTATGTAAGTAATTGTTAGATGCTTATCATATTGTGAATGGAAAACGGTGTTTTAAATTTTTTTTGCAACTAAATTTATAAAACCAAAATGGGTAATTCTTTTGCGCTACCACAGTTTTAGAGAAAACTTTTTCCAAGTTACTATTTTCTATTTTATCTTACAAGGTTTGAGGCTATTGAATATTAAATAATTCCACCAAATAAAACTATTAAGAATTTAAAAAAATAATTTAAAAATTCAGAATTTCGTAATTGTTTGCATTTTTTATTTGAATCAACAAGCAATCATAACCAATTTCCTATAAAGCAGAAAAAAACAGGCATAAAATTAGTGTAAAAAACTACAAATTGTTGATCATTTATCCGATTTTATAAGGGAAACCTTTTGAAAATGCAAAATATTTACAAAAAGTATGAAAACTTGTCTATTTCTTTATATTTTTTGCATTTATACATTTTAGAAATTTCGTAATAAAATTTATAATATCTACGAATTTCCAATTAAATCATAAGAAAAATACAATTAAAATACAACACTTTATCATTTTCCGAACATTTTCATATTTTAAATCGATTTTATGCAGTCTTTCATTAAAATTTTTGATGCCAAAAACATTAAATTAAATATATATTTGTTGCTTGATGAATTTTTCTTATAAGTGCCACGTAACATGATTTAACACCACTGCAATGTCTTTTATTGTAGCTTTAATTACTTTTTAGATTGTAGATTGCTGTACATCTTGTTGTTGAGCTAATTATCGTTTGCGTTGAACAAGCCAAACCGAAGTGCACATTTTTCACATTGTTTTGCAGGAGTCGAGCTGCTCAAACGACGAGAAAATGGGCGGCTGCATTGCAAATGGTTGAGGAGAAAGCGCGTTGTATACTTTCAAAACCTGAATTTACAACACTTTGTTATTACACTGATGAATATTCAGCTAGACATATGACCATAGATGCCTTCGTTCAAGTTATGACTGAATTATTAAATACTCCAGAAAAAGTACGTATGCTTTGCTGCTTGTATTACACCATACATATAATATATAAATATTTTAGTTTGTAGTTTTTTTTTACGTTTCGACGGTTGACAATGATGGATCTTGTCCTATTTCACCCCAAAACGATTTGAATAAAGCATAATAAAAAATACTACAAGTTTTATATGTTGTATGTGATAATACATTTTTTTCGAATTTATGATTTTTGAATGATTTTAATGTACATACAATACAATACGAATGGGACGATCATTAACTTATTTATGCATTATACGAGTAATTACAACTTGTGGTTTTTATTCATTTATCGTAATTGCCTCTATTGGTTAAAATTTCCATTTAATATTCATTGTTTTAATTGCCTTTTTCAGTTTAGTTTGAAATTGTTTCAAATGTGTATGACATTTTCATTTTTAATAATACTCTTTCACTGGAATCAATTAATATTGAATTCATTTTCGACGCTTATTAAAATGCTGTGCTGGGACTAAACGAATAAATTCTTGTTTTATTACAAAACTGGTATTTGTTTAAAGTATTTACAATATTTTTCAATTATTTTATGCATTAGAAAATTATTAATTGTTACTTGATTAATAAATCGGTGAATTAAATTGAACTAAGTCTAAAAAATAATAACCAAAAATCTACTTGGCTTACTGTAACTTTGAGTCTCCCCATTAGAGTAAATTAGAGTATATAATAATTTTCTTTTTGTGTTGCAGTACACATTAATGATAGAACTAAGAGAAATAGTAGCTGTTGACGATCGAATTCGTTTCGACGAATTGGTTTATCGGAGGGAAATGGATCCTCCGCGAATAAGAGATCCTAGAGAACACGACTATCGACATTCGAGGGTGAGTCAACATCACACATATAGTACATACACACAGATACATTAGATGCGAAAAACGATAAGCGCGCATTGTTGTGTGGCGCTGGAACGAAGACTGGTTGTTATGATTAGGCCAATATTTACCGGCGTGTAGAATTTTTCAGCCATGATTTATTTTGCTTATCGTGAAAAATCAACTCGATCAATGTCCAACTATACAATGGTGCCCTTTTTTAGTACCGCGATTTGTTTCACAAGCTAAGGGCCAAAGGTGCATAAAATTATCAATTTGGTATTCACTAGAGAGAGTAAACACTTTTCCTTTTTGATATTGCTACATTGGAATAAAAATGTCTTCGCGGAATTTTAATGCTTACTCCTAAATTTGTGAAAAATACGTGATTCTTTACGTGATACGTGATTGGTCCGAAAAGTTTCTAGCATTTTTAGTGCAGCCCAAATTATTTTTTAGCATCACCACGTCCTATTAAAACGAATTTTTTTTATGGATTTTTTTTGCATGGAAATTTTTGCGACTTTCTTCCGATTTTTTAGCGACTTTCATCAAACTTGATAGAAAATACAAAAGAATGAACGTTTTTCTATATTTTGCATCACTTTTTATGAAAATCCTTAAATATTTTGATGGAAAATGCAAAAATCAAAGAAAAATCAGAGAAGAAAGTTGCAAAAATTTCCACGTAAAGCAAATCTATCAAAAATTGTTGGTGTGAGTCGACGTGGTGATGCTAAAAAATAATTGGGGATTGCACTAAAAATTACTTAAAAAGCTTGAAACTTTTCGGACCATCCACGTGCACTCGCTCAATGTATAACAATACAAATGTGCCCCGAAAGGAGGATGTTTAAATTTTAATTATCATAAATTATTCACGCAGATTTATTAAAATAAATATACCTATTGTATTGTACATCGAAATGAAATTATCAATTTACTATGCGATGAATAGCGCCAGACTATGTAGAGAGAAGGCACATTTTCTTTTTTGATATTGCTGAATGGAAATAAAAATTTCTTGTTCGCGGAATTTTAATGATTCTTCCTCCTATGTGGTGGTACGATATTCTAAAATGCAAATTAGTTCGCTGCGCTTTGTCATGTTTATTACGTAACTTAACAATATTTGAAACGAATATTCGGTTTCATTTTCCCACTGCTTCTTGGAAAATTTATTCATTAAACAAAAACGCTTTCACAAAGTGTGCTTTTACTACTAGTAGGAATATACAATAATAGAAACTTAATCTCTACTTTAGTTTTAATGAACATCATGTTCGGAACGAAATTTATTGCTTTATTATGTGTGTCTACATAACAACTAACCATCATTGGATGAATGTAAATAAATCATATTTCCATGTTCTTTCTGTTTTTTTGTTTTTCGCACAGAGAAAAGGTCAAGTGGACTCGAATCATTCCATCATGATGCCTGGCTACCAAGATGTAAGTACCATTTGCCATCTTTTCTCTTATATATTTGAATAGCAATAGCAAGCCAATAACGAACGCAGCAACATTATTAAATCAATATCAAACATCTGCACTCATCTTTTTGCTACTACCTATTACTATTACTAAAAATGAAATCTTAAAAACTTATCTAATTCCCTGTTCGCTGTGATTTTGATTGATTGATTGATTGAATTTGTTATTGTTTTTTTTTATTTATTTATTTCTTGAAATTGTTCTACTTTTCTTTTTTTCTTATATTGTACATTATCATTTCTTTCTCTTTTTGCACATCATCACTTTTTTTGAAAGAAACCAGCAAAGCAAACGCATTTATGAAATGGATTACTATTAATTGAAATTTGGCCGCAGCATTTTCTTTTCCTCTATTTAATATGCAAATGGTTATTATTAATAGAAATATGTCGTGCTTGCAGCTCGAAAGTATTTTTGTTATTGACTGATTATTATTATTATTATATCTTATCATCATTGTAGTTTATTATTACTAATTGTTGATAATAAAACCATTAACGATTGGTTTTTCTTCTTTATACATTATCTATATAGTTTTAATTTCTTGTAGCATTTTTTGTAATATTATTATACTTAATGCTTCATTTGTTATTTGTGTAGTAATTTCTTTACTAATATTACTACCTACTATAATAACTTCTATTACTTTTCATTTTAATATTATTATATCGTATTACCTACACATCATTTTTGGTTTTATCAAATATGTATAGCGTGGGCCAGATATTACAAAACCATTTAAAAATCAAATTACTTTACTATTTTTATATTATTTTTAACTAGACTCAGATATAAGGTGTAACAGATTACTTGTAACCATGTAATTGTAACTAAGATGAATGAAAATGATTGATTTTAGAGTTGTTTTCAATGTAAAATTAAATTTTCCATCGATTAGCGTCGTAAAAATGCAAAACAATAAAAAGAAGTGGGGGAAAATCATGAAAAACTTGAATTTTTACCATAAAATGCTCTATAACTTTTTTCCTATGAGAAATTTCGCGCAACGGACCGCGCCAATCGTTTTAGAATGACGAAATACCCCTTTTTAGCAATACCCCTTGCCGTTTTTTCGCTCAAAAATTTTTTTTTTAACTTTTTTCGATTTTCACCAATCTAAAAATTGCATATCGTAGTATTGCCTAATAATAGTATATACGCAAATTTTCAGCTTGCTACGATGATTAGAAGTGGTCTAAAAAAAATATTTTCTTAACCCCTTGCCGTTTTTTCGCTCAAAAAATTTTTTTCTAACTTTTTTTCGATATTTGGAAATCTAGTTATGGAATCTTGTACGGATATGTAATAATAGTAATCGAGCCCATTTACAGCTTTCTATTACTATTTTAAGTGGTCCAAATAGACGATTAATCGTATATTATTGGTCTACCTGTGTCGTCACAACTAGAAAACATTTTTTAACTGGTTTTCTTCGTCTATTTGACGTTGAAATTAATTGAGATTGATCGTTTAAATACATGTAGTCGATGTAAAAACAATTTTTACATCGTTTTCCGGCATAAAAACTGAACATTTTCATCAATCCATGCAATTTTTTTCGTATTCGATGACAAAATAATTTCCACAAATGCAGAGTTTCGTTTTAATATCACGCTCCTCCTAACTTGACTCTTTCAGGTTATTTTTAATGGAAATATTTAAAGCGGCGAGTGTTTATTAATAAGCTCTTAACTTTCTCGGCGCTTTTAGACGATTTTATTAATGAAAATTCGGATCATTTTCACTTTTCAAACAGTAATTGATAAAATACAAAAAGTTTATTTAATTTTTAAATGGTGACCCATCCTGTACTCATTTATTTTTTATTTTATTCCGAATTATTTTTTATATAGAAAATAATTGATTTATATATATTGCTAAAATTAGTGCTTCATTCTAACAGCTATTTCAGCCAACTTTTTTATATTTATGACTGTAATAACTATTTGAAGCGATTTATTCAATGATTGATGGGAATCGTAGTCGTACTGACGGTGCGCTACAATTTAACTTAACTTTATAATGGCGCGTACGTGATTCCTTTATTAATTTCCATATAAATTACCTCCTTGAAAAGGTAAATAACTTTATCATCAACTAATTATGTACTAAGTATAATTACACCGCAAAGGATCAGGAGTGCATAGTTTAAAATGCGATTTTTATTCAGCTAAAACTAATATTTGATATAACAATATTACTCTCAATCAACAACAATACATAAAACGATGATTGATGGATGATTTAAATAATTACATCACTATACTAGAATGTGTGATGAAATTTTAATTAATTATGAAATTGTTGTTTGATTAACATTTAATATAATAATTGGATTGACGTTTGATAGATTTTTTTATTATTTCATTCATTGATTTTAATTTCAATATACGTCAAATTAGTGTTATCTACAAATATATGGTAATTTGTATGAACACTGTTAATATTAATTAATGATAAATCATAATTTGTTTGGAAATTTATAGATTGATTAGTATATGGTGGAAATGACTTGTCTAATATGTATTACGAATGAGATCAATCATTGAATGAATGTATGCTACAGTTATCTGCCTTTCCTTCAAAGCAGTGTTCTTCAAACTATGTATGTCGCGAAATACACGAATACAAGTCAAAATAAAATTGGTACTTGCTTGGAATACAGTCCTCATCTCATCATTTGACAAAATCGTCGCACTCCCAAAGAAAACGAGATATTAATTTTGAGAAGAGAGAGACATACACGTGTTAGAGATTGTGACCGGTTACGCGGTTTAGGTTAGGTTAAGAGAAAAAAATTGTATAATTAGAGTATCCCTTCCAAAGGGTGAGGAGTTAGAAAAAAATGTTGGATGTCGTGGAGGTTTAAGTTAGGTTGGGTTAGTGAGATTGACTTGGGTTAGTGACTGTGATGGATTTCGAGGCGTCGGCTAGGTGGAAACCGAGTATAACCGATTTCCAAGGTTTGGGTTAGATTAAGAGACCGAGTATGATCACGATTGTCGGATGTCTGTGTTGAAAGTGATTAGAAATTGTTGGGATAGCGATTACCTAACCCTACCGCTGCATAACTTTGAAAATTAATGTCTCGTTCTCTTTGGCAGAGCGACGATTTTGTCAGAGGAAAAATTGTTTGGAAATTGGACTTCTGAGGTGAGGACTGTATTCTAAAGAATTACCCAATGTTAAAACACAATTAGAGTAACGTCCGACACATTTTTTATATATTGAGATAAAGTTTCCGCAAGTCAACAATGTTTGAAGAGCACTGCTTCATCAAAACAACATGTAAATAAATCTTAATTTTACGATTAGTTTAAACTAGACGCTATGTAGACTGTACTATTTTATTGTATTATACATTATAGTAAAAAGCAGCAGAGTATTCATTTTTCGAAAAGCAACTTGGCGCATGTTCAACTTTATTATTATTATAATTTTTATACTTTAACCGCTAACAATACTCAAGTAATGTGCAAAACAGCAACGCTCTATTTTTTTATTGCCACCAAAACAACCATATATATAGCAGCAATAAGTTTGTTTTCTTTTTCTATAATTTTTCTGACAATGAGCGATATGTTAATTGCAGGAGGTTGGGTCAGGTCTTGAACCAACTTATAGTACTTTTAATGAGGAAGAATATCGATCGCCCAGCGAAGATTCAGGTGTGGGTATGGGTATTGCTGATCGTGCACAAAGGTGAGAGATAAACAACAAACAAACAACAACTAACAAAATAAAAAAATAAACAAAAAACCAAAATGACAAGCATAATAATAATGTTAAAAAAAAGAAACGATGATCACACAAACGACGACGATTGATAGTTAGTTTTTTCTCCGGTTAGTAATGGGCGGCTTTATCATTGTCAACAAGATTATAATCAATCGTTATACGTTCGATTTAGACTTCCAAATACATAGCTAGAAGTAGAGGAAATACTTCAAGTTGTATAAAAAAAGGCGATATGATTTTTCTGAATAATTTACATGGATGGTCCGAAAAGTTTCTAGCTTTTTTGGCAGTAATTTTTAGTGCAGCCCCAAATTATTTTTTAACATCACCACCTGAAAATTTGTAATTCTTTATCGACTTTTATTAAAATTGACTGAAAATTAAAAAAAAGCTACGCTCTTCTCGTTTTTCGGGCAATTATGATGAAAATCCTTAAACGGTTTTGATAGAAAATGCCAAAAATCAAAAAAAAATAAAAGAAGAAAATCAATCAAAAATTTTCGTGATGGTGATGCTAAAAATAATTTGGGGCTGCACTAAAAATTAAGTAAACAAGCTAGAAACTATTCGAAACACCCACGTATATTGTTTTTTTATATAAATTGAATGTATTTTCCGTATGTTTATCGATCAAATGCTCTAACACATCCGCAAAAAGCCACCATTGATGATAAACTTAGTGGAAAGCGTACTTCTTTTTTTCTTTTTGTTTGTTTGTTTGTAGAGTACGGCCAACGGTTAATACTGGGAAAGTTGTAGCGTCGGAAGATCACCAAAATCAGGTGATGCTTTACAACTAGCTACTCTTTTTTTATTACTTACTATTACTATTATTATTAATTTTAAACATTTGTATATATTACGTTTATATATATATATTAATTGTATAGCAGTCTACATTTTCTCATATTTTCATTTCGCATTTCTTTTTTCCCCCATAACAATATAGTTAGTAGTGTGTCAACAACAACAAATTAATGACTCCAAAAAAACAAACAATACCTCAAAAATATTTAAAAGCACAAGGCACCGACATATTTCTATATTAAAATGCACTCGTACGAAAATCATTTATGTGAAATCGTCATTTGGCCGAGAAATAAAATTGCAATTTTGTTGTTTTTTGATTAAACGGCAATTTTATCTTCTCGCAATATATTTAATTCTATGTTCTATTATTCTTCCACCTGTCTCTCTTCTATTTATTATAAAATTAGTTTAGTTTATGTGTGTGTTTGTATGTTGTATAGAAATAATATGTGCGAGTGTGTGTTGTTGTTGTAATGTATGAATAAAATATTTATTGAAATTCGCATCATCATCGAGTTTTGCCGGTGTATATATCTATATATACACCTACTACGTGTACGGTTATGTATATATGGGTTTTGAAATTAATTTCAGGAGTATTGCAGCGGCGATGAGGATAATCCGCAGGGGACACGAAGTAGACGGCATTCAAGTCCGGGCGAATCAAGATCTGGCAGTGCCACCGCTCTCCATCAACCGGATTATTCCGATTCGGTGAGTTGCATTTATATTCTACCTACCCCCCAAATAAAAAAATAAAACCAAGACTATGTATGCACATAATAAATAGCTAATCTCATTTTTATACATATATGACATAACTCAAAATATACATACAATATGATTTATGTATGCATATAATAGGGAAGACGTGGCGGCGAAAATCGTCGAAAAAAAACGTGACAATGTTTCAAGGATGCGCATCTTTGCCAAATTGCATGTTTATATAAAAACTCTAAAGTCATTACAACATTACAACACATTACTCATATACGTGAGTGGTCCGAAAAGTTTCTAGCTTTTTTTTTAGTGCAGCTACAAATTATTTTTTAACACCACCACACGTGAAAATTTTTTATGGATTATCTTTGCGGCCTGGGGAAATTTTGCGACTTTCTTCATTTGATTTTCGGCATTTTCCATCAAAACCGTTTAAGATTTTCATTATAACTGTTTGAAAAGCGAGAATAACGCAGTTCTTCTCAATTTTCAGTTAATTTTAATGCAAGTCGATAAAAAATTTGATGGAAAGTGCCGAGAGATAAAAGGAAAAATCCAGGGAAGAAAGTTGCAATAATTTCCTCACCCGGGCGCAAAGAAAATCCATCAAAAATTTATACAGGTGGTGGCTCTAAAAAATAATTTGTGGCTGCACTAAAAAAAAGCTAGAAACTTTTCGGACCACCCTCATATATATAAAATTTGCTTGGTTTCGATACACATCAAACACACTACGACAAAATTGTAATTAATTAAGTTAATGTTTCAATAATTTCCACTCATATTTTTAATATCTATTATATAAATATT
>JARJDW010001795.1:0-14962 GCA_030264715.1 Adinopsis sp. GC000173
CATTAAAATCTTCTGATAATCCGGGACAATTTGTAGTTGTGGCACAGATGATCAATAACACGGATAATTCGAATTGTAGCACACAGATTTTTTAGATTTTATTTTATTATAATAACACGCTGCATTATAATTTATGTACAATAATTTTTAACGATTTTCATCATCAGTTCGAATGCTTCTGAAAGGAAATTTGTCGTTAAACCCAAATTGGCATTGGCCGAGATCAGCACAGATAATATGCAAACCAATAAATACATATTTACTGAAGATATTATTTCTAGTTTATATGTTACCAAAATATTAATAAAAAGAAAAAAATAATACTTAAATATTATGTTAGTCTCAATAATCCCACATTTTTAAATTTATTTTTGGATAGAGAGCGTATTATTTTTCATATACAGACAAACATGTGAAATTGGTTCAAATGCTCAAAAAGCAGCAGCGCAAAATATCTATCTGTATATCTGCCATTTCAATTTCGTGCAAAACCAGAAATTCAATTTAAGTTGATGTATTTTCATTAATTATAAATTGCATATTGCAACTTTTTAACAACACTAACAACAGCAACATTATCATCATTCATAATAGAAATTATTTGCAAACAATCATGCGGGGATTGTAATTGAAAATTAAATGCAATTTTAAGAATGAAATAGATAATAAAGACATCAAACAATTGTTCATTTGCAATTAAAATTGATTTATTCCTTTACGAATTAAAACGAGAAAAAATCTGTTATTGTGTCTTTTATAATGAAAAAAGTTTGAAATTTATCACCGCTTATCTACATATAAAATTTGATGTGCGTCTTGTATTCAGATTGATCGTGCAAAGAAATTCAAATTTATTATTATAATATTAAGTGAGTATAAAATTTCAATGAATAACTTTAGAAGAAAATTGCGTTTAAATACTTTAAAACTACAATGTAGTAATAGAGTGGAAGAAGCCAGAAGCCATTACTTAAGTTTTAAAAGAATTGTACGTTTTATTACAACAAATAAATTTTAAAAGTGCATGTTGGAATTATAAACGAGGTAGATTTCTGTCTAGGATTGTTTTTTTTTCTTAACGTGCGTATTAAGTGTACCAGTAATAGTAAAAATTAATGCCCATTTCCGATAATCATAAATAAGCATATATTTAATATAATAAGCATGAATAAACGTTCATTTTGTGAATTTACTGCAACTCTGAACACAGCCTTTTGATGTAATTTATTTTAATAGAGACGTATGTATTACTTCTACTTAATTTTGCATTAAGGAAACAAAGGAATTACTTACTTACCACTACCCATCGTAATCAGTAAATTAAATATTAGTGTGTTTTCATGATGATGAATTTTCCACGCGTGTGCAAATTTATCTCTCCGTATACGATGGAGAGATTAAATTTTATGGATGGCAAAATGATTATAAACAGTGAGAGATTCAGCCAGATCAAGGCCCTAAACTATAAGATTCTAATAAGATTGCATAATTACTTATATCTTCGTAACTTTTGAGTGAAAGTTGAAATTTAGTTTTCCTGTAAAGCAGGTTATAAAGAAACATGAAAGTTACTCCAGCTTCATGAAATCTATAACCCACCTTTTGAGTGACCTAAGATCTTTTAATGAAATGATAAATCAACTAAGAATTTATTTTAATTTTGCTTTACATCAACTTTTTGTATTGCCCAACACATCAATAGCAACATCTACCAAATGGTAAAAACTAGTAGATAGAGTGTATGTAGCTAAAAATGTTTCATTTTTAATTTCAGGCCCTAAAGCAAAAACATGTTTTTCCTTGTTTTTTCCATTATGCAGAAAAAGGGGTGTAATCTAGTAGCCACCCAGACTATGTGCTCTGACCAGAACTTTCAATTGGGATGTAGTAATAGCAAATTTTTGCAGAAATATTTTTATAGAATGTTTATAATGAGTTCCCTTTTAACTTAGTCACCATTATCTAAACGGACTCAAAAAATAAACGTTTTACATATTTCCTTAAATGATGTTGAAATAAACGTTTAAAGCATTGTTGATAAAACTAAAAAAGTAAATTTTAATGTTAAGCCGTTGAAAAATATGAAGCCCTAAGCGATAGCTAGTTTGGCATATAAGTAAATCCGGCACTGATTATGAATTAATGTTGTTTGCAAATGTTTTTAATTCATAATGCGAGGATTACATATTAAATTCATTTTTTATTTCGTTTGCATATCATTAATTATTCATAATGCATTTAAATTGATGAATGAAAATTCATTCACCAGCGTTTAATTATAATATATTATTTATTGTAGAAGAATTTATTTTAATCTTTAATGGCATGCATTGCGTACGATATACATACATGTATGCTCCTCTATAAACTAATCACTATTTGCGTAAAATTAATATGTATTTGCGTATAAACGATTGCGTCATGATACAATCCGTGCCTATTGTTTTACAAAATAAACATTTAAGTTTTTTTTTAGAAATTTCGCATAACTGTATTTACATAATTGATAAAAATCTATAATGATACAACACGCATTATTTAATTTGCAGCATTAGAGGTGATTGTAAACACGATTACATAAAAAATCATGTTTTATTGGCGGTAATTGTTACAAGCGAGCAACGCTTTTTCTACGTTTGAATTGATTTATTATAAAATACATTTTCTTAATTTTGGCATAATGTTATCGTGAATCTCAGAGAGAGAAAGATGATTAATGAAAGTTCCAGCATGAATATGATGTAATTAAAAAAATACTATAAGTAATGTTAAAATAATCATTTAATGGCAACAATAGCAAGAATATCTATTATTATAATGTTGAAAATTTTATAATAAAATGATAAATTAAAACTCCATCAGCGTTATTCATATAATTATTGCTTTTATACGCTGCAATGCTAATTATCACATTAGAATTTTTAAACTTTATTTGCAACCTCCATTAGGTAAAAAGTCAAGAATTTAAATAACTTTTAGTATTTAATTATTATAATCTACTATTTAAATGATCTTATTAATATACAATTTCATAAATTTGTTGTGAACTAATTATTCCACCTACTACTCTAATTATTTCCTTTTTAGGCAGTAGTAAACATACTTACGTTTTAATTTTTTGCTAAACCTTCAAGCTAAGTTGATATTTATTTATATAACGATTTTTTCTCTAATACTAATCATTAACTGATAAACGCTATAACCTTGCTGTTTTTGCACATTTGCGCAAATATTTCATAGAAACCGATCATTCACAAAAACAGATAAACAACATTCGCATGCCCATGCATTTGATACAACACACTCGAAACGTAGTTTTAATGAAATGCGCGCGTGTTTATAAGGTTGCCTACAACCACATACTAAATAAAAGCGCTCGAAAACGTGTTTGATCATATCCAATGCGTGTTGTAGTATAGTGGTTGTTTGTTACTATTTATACTTTAGTAGAAATACATGCAATAATTAATATCGTTAATTAATTAAATTAAACAAAAAACAACTTACCTTGCTCTCGCACACTTTGTGACAAACATATTTGCACACTGTAACAGAAAGAAGACAACAAAGCAAATTATAATCAAGTTTTTAATTAATTGAAAAATCAGCTACTTAATTGAAATGTAAATATTTGCTACACAAACACATCCACTTCGCCCAAGTATAATCCTAATAATTACCGAATTAAATTCTTCTCAACGTTAATATATAAGTTGGTGTGCCCTCGAAAAGTTTGTTTTGCAATTCACCCTAATAAATAAACGCTTTACCCTCTAGGTATCTAACAAATGCCATAATTCCTCTCTCAGATAAGCGTTATTCTATTATAAATTGGATTTGTTGCAACAATGGCGCGTGTCAATTATTAAACGCTTTACTTATTATATCTCCATTCATTTTATTTTCGATTTAGTAGTAAAGCTTATTGTAAGATGACTAACTACTTTTTTTTTAATTAAATTATTGTGGTTTGTCAAATTACGAAAAAAAGCAAGCGGCAGGAATGCTCTCGATTAACATTCCGTTGTTTTTGTCAATCTTGACGTCTAAATAAATGGTTTTCTTCAAGAAACATGGAATAATTAAATCGAATCACACACTGGATGCACGAAATTTTTCAAACGGTAACAATTTTAAGTACAAAAACTAGATAAGTAGGAATTATTTTAAAAAAAGTTAAGTAGGTAATATTTCTCATTAATTAATGGAAATGTTTATTGTCAAATATGGACAAACTTCAAAGTTTTCAAAAAATATAAAATAGAGACTAACTATTCATAACTTCTATTAGTAAAAATTCTAAATATAATAAAAAAGTATGTAGAGTTTTGAATAATCTGAAAAATAGTTATTGCCAAATCCAAACCAGCCAAAAGGTGTTGAAAAATACAGTATAAAGTATCCTTTTTTACACTTTATAGTGTTAACTTCAGAACTAATATGATGTATATTAAGTAGAATCCTACTTTAAATAAAGCAGGAATCGTGTTTGTATTGTGATTGTTTATTTTATTTTATTTTATTACAAATTAAGTGCTCTAAAAACAACATTGCATCATTTTATTATTTACAATAGTTTGGCAGATTAGGTTAGTTTTCATTTTTCTAGAATTATCATTGCGGTGAATCCATATTTTGTCCCCATCTTTGTGTTATATTTTTTAATTCGATATACTTTTGATAACCAAACTGAATATGTTGCATCTGCCGTTAAATCATTTTTCTGTGAGATGTCAAAAATATGAACTAACTCAATCTAAAATTTCTTAAACTAACTATAGCGGCCTTAGCTAAATTGTACTAATTCCTTGTGATTTTTTTATATTTCATTATTGCCTATGCTTATTATATAATATTCGGACATAAAAAAATAAATCTAGTTTGTCACAATTTAGTAATAAACCCATTAATTATTATTATCCCTATTCCTAACTTTAATCAAATATCAATTTGTCATTTACGAGTATAACATTTGTAATTGCTATCCAGATTTCTTTATGGTCCTGGTTATTATCAAAATTTGCAATAAATAACGTTTATCTACAGCTAAATATGGCTGTATTTATATAAGGTATAAAATAATATGTAATTTCAAATAGCTATAATTATTGAACGACCAAAATTGTATAAATGTTAATAAGTAAAATTGATTTATTTTATTGCCCAACTTTCTGCCATAATAATAATAATCTTCCAGGTAATTTGTTGAAAATTCTATTTTGTAAAATTAATTAATAGATATTTTATCGCTAAATGTCAGCGTGTAATAAAGTCAAAAGAAACTTAATTTAATTAAACTTTTTCTGGTACGATAAATAAATTGTAAAATAAAGTAATAGTATTCGATTTAACGCTATAAGTTTATGTGTTACTTTTCACCTTTGCAATATTTTTTGTTACATTGCATTGACAACTTACATAAATTTACTATTTAATTGATATTATTGAAGTAATGTTTGTTTTTTTCCTCAAATGCTTTTAAGGAAATAACTTTCTTTCAATTAATATATCAAACAAACCAAAAGTTAATTTAGATTATTTGCTTTAGGTTTTTGCAATTTCGCTAAACTTTCACAAGCGGACAAATATAAAATATTAGTTTTATTATTGTTGATAAATCAATTAAGGATTTCTGAGATTACTGATAATATAAATAGCTACAAGGAATTATATATTTAAATTAATCGATATGATAGCTTTTTTTAGAACTTTATAACGTTGATTGTTGAATCAATGCTCATGAAGAAGTTTCTGTCTTCTTAATATGAGTTAATTTTGGTACTTTTACGAACATGCTTGATGCTGGACAACATATTCTCAAAGATTTCAAAATATTTTTAAAATTTCAAAAGTTTAGGCAAATAAGTTTCTTTCAATTAATACATCAAACAAATCAAAAATAAATTTAAATTATTTACGTTACGTTTTTGCAATTTCGCGCAACTTTCACAAACACGGACAAATATAAAATATTAGTTTTATTATTGTTGATAAATCAATTAAAGATTTCTTAGATTATTGATAGATAATATAAATAGAGGCTGTGTAGAAAAAGAAAATGTATGCGTTCCCAATATTAATTACTATATAGATAGAAATTATTATTTAGTAAATGCATAAAGCTATCAAAGGAACATATTCATTTACATGAAAATTGATACTTTTAAATTTAGATAAGATCGCCAGTTTGGTAATGTAATATCAATTTTCTCTAATCAGTTTAACCATTGCTCATCGTCGGTTAATGAATGAATAAATTACGCTCAAAAATCCTATTAATAAATTTAAAATTCTTCAGATTTTGATGGAAGGAAAAAGAGAACGTTTTATAAATCTCAATTTTTCTACGTTGGTTAAGAAATAAATTAAATCCTACGGATAAAACTAACATTTTTTTACTTAAATAAAAATGAAATGAATTAAAAATGAATGCATAATTAAAGATACAGGGTTATTAGAGTTAAATATGAAATACAATTTCATACAATACAGTCTTTGCAATAATTTTTAGAATCGTTTGAAAATTCTATTAATAAATATAAAATTTATCATATTTCGATGGAAGAACAAATAATACTTTTCATAAAACTCAATTTTTTCCACGTTGGTTAAGAAATTTAATAAATCCCCTGGATATAGATTATAGAATAAAAAAACTAACGTTTCCTTTACTATGCGCATTTAATACAAAGTTATTACTTGCAATAAGTACAGAGACGTCTTCAATATATAAACGGTTGCTGCATTTAAATAAAAATGAAATGAATTAAAATTGAATAAAGATTTAGAATCAATAATCTTGAAATGTAGAAAAAAATTATGTAAAGCCTTTAACATATCTTTTCATTTCCATCGACAATATTTAAATATTTTGATATGAAATTTAAAATGCAGTAAATATAAATGGAGGTAACAAACTACTATTAGATAAATACGTTTTATAAGATGACATTGTAATAACTATCGGGAGGAGAGAACAAACTTGTCGTTCGTATGTATGCGCGTATAGTATGTATACGTATATGCATGTGAATTGCGGCTGGCACAAGTGGGTGTAAAGAGCCATTTTAAAATAATCATTTGTACACTTTTCCCATGGCACTTAAAACAACGAGCGCGCAATTACTGAAACCAAACGCATCATACGGAATTGATCGACTGCAATATTCCGTAGGTGTCGAATTTCATTATTATTTCGAAACATAGACGAGACGCACTGCGAATGGAAATACAAATATTTGCGCTGCGTGCCAATTGCAACAATACATTATTAAATAACGGTTGGCGTTCTTGAAATCGACAATACGTTTTTCGGCTTCCGTCGTCTCTCGTGTGTAGCCAGCTAGCTAAACTATTTGTTCCATCCTTGTCGCCACAATCCTCTTCACCAGAGGCGTCGCTTGCTTTATTTTCATTTTTAGTGCACCAAATTATTTTTTAGCATCTTCATACCTCTCAAACATTCAATTTTTGGAAAAAAGTTTCTTTGCTTTGGAAATTTTTGCGATTTTCTTTGATTTTCGTCATTTTTCATCAAAGTATTTAAGGATTTTTATTAAAATTGTATGAAAAATTAGAGTTTTTCTCGATTTTCAAACAGTTATGATAAAAGTTGATAAAAAAATTGATGAAAAATGCCAAAAATTAAAGAAAAATCGCAAAATTGTCCATACGCAAAGAAAAATTTAACAAAAATTGAATGTTTGAAAAACATTGAAATGCTAAAAAATAATTTGGCGCACTAAAAATGACCAGAAAATTTAGTACTCCTTCGGACCCATTGTAGTAACGCCTATGGTCTTCAACGTCGTTCTTGGATGTATTAAAAACCAGACGTGTTATTATTTCATACCAACAACACACGCACACATTCTCTACGTACACATACACAACACACGTCAATCTCAGCGCTTTTTTAACATACGAAACTAATGAGTCAATTAAAGTACCACCCATATCGACATACAGGGTGACTTCGGCAAACGGTGGGCAGCTAAGGTTGCGCAAACAAGGAGCGGTTTAACATTTCTGACGTTTATGAGCTGGATTAATACCATGTAGTAAAAATATTATTTATCGATGTGTATATTATGTAGAATTAACAATCGATAATTTGTTGTACAAATCAGATGTTTGATTGATGTAATAGAAGACGAAACTTCATTTTGATATTGTAATAATAAATTTACCCCCGCAATTTATTCATATATGCAAGGTTGCCTTCCATCGAGAAACAATGATGCTAATTGTTGTGTTCATCTATTAAATTATACATGAATATACAATACAATATTGCTCCCGATTCGATGCCAAGTTAATGGCAAAAGTAATAAACGTTACTAATCGAGAAATCATAATGTTGTTATTGGTCGTTATCGATTTGTCTATAAGCGGGCGAAAATGATTTATCAACGTAGTCATATGATGTTGACAGTGTAGAAAAATGCATATGTATTGGCAGGGGCGTCGCGTGCTTTACCGGCGCTTGTTTGCAAAATACCTAAATAAATTTTATTACAGATTTTACAAAATATTATCATTTTTAGGGTCTACGCTTCTGAAATATTCAATTTTTGATAGATTTTTCATTGGGAAGGCAATTTACTTTGATCTTTGGCATTTTCCTTCAAAATTTTTAATGTCTTTCGTTAAAAGTTCTCGAAAAACAAACAAGATCGAAGTTCTCCTCAATTTTTAATCAATAATGATAAAATTCTATAAAAAATTTGATGGAAAATATCAAAGATTGAAGAAAAGGTGAAAAAAAAATTGCAAAAATTTCCACGCAAACACAAATTCATCTAAAATTTAACATTAAAAAGCTTAGAGATATTAAAAAAAAAATTTGGACACTAATAATCATTAAACCCCTTTTACACCCATTATAGCGACGCCTCTGGACATTGTATGGATTACATGCAAGCTTAGCACATTCTACACTAAACATTATTTTTATTAACAAACTAACTTTTCGCATGATTTATGGGTGTTTATATGTGTAAATGTGCTATAACACCAACTGGAATCAAACAGCGTGCCTCAAATTCCAGAAATGATTAATTTTCAGTGATTTATTCGGAGTGGCGTCAAAAAGTGCGCACATGTTGCATTTATTTAACACACATTCTTTTCAAATAGGATTTTTGCACCCCTCTATGTAAACCAATATACGCAATCTAGCTTTTTATCTACATTGTGTTTAATGTATGTAACAATATTATGGTGGCAATCAAATATATGTGTTTACCTCGACAACAGGAGCCCTGATTGTAGATCGGCTGATGGCACAGGTGACAGGGTCTGGGCTTCTTGAAAACTTTGCAGCGAAACGCATGGCTCGGCCCTGGAGAATTACCACCTTCCGGCTGAAAACAGGAAGAGAAAGTTTTCGTTAAACAACAACGCACAACAAGCTCATCGTGTAGTAGTGGTATTAGAACAATTCATTTGTAGCAATAAAACAAACATAGAACGAATAAGCAAAAGTTACGCATAAACTCAAAACGGGGTCGTCTCTTTATAATACGAAACGATTATTTCGTCTTTCATTGTTCGATCAAATTAGAAACACAAAGCGTTTGATGTACGAGATTATTTTCTGAATCAACCTGTTAGTATATGTATAGGCATAGGCATAGGAATCGAAATTACAGTGCGCCAACTTCGCAGCGCTTTGATTAATTAATAACTGATTTCCTGGCTGAAAAATGAGAATGTTTGTATATTGCATGTGTTTATTAAAAGTGAATTAATATCAATTTTCATAGACGGTGTTAATGATAGTATAAGTGAGGTTAATTGTTACAAAGTAAACTTGCACCACTGTAACTGCAATTAAATCTAAATTAATTTAATAAAGAGTAAAGAGAAATAATTATTTTCACTTATTTAGTTCATGTAATAAATGCAAAACATGAAGGGTGTTTTTGTTGTACCAATCCACTGACTGTCAGTTAGTTTTACGGCATTTAATTCTATTAAAACTGAATAAGCAATAATCGTTTCTTCAATTTTGGAAACAGATCTTAGGTATTAGGAGCTATATTTAAGGATATGGAAGTAATATATAATGTTGATCGTCAAAAAATTGTAACAATTTTCGTACAGCATGTAGTCTTAAGTTGTTATGTTGCAATACCGGAGGTATATAAAATTTTCTAGATGGTATATAAATTATAGGTATCTACTTAATCTCAGAATCTATAAGAATTTCTGAATTTTCAGGTTTGAGAAATTACTTAATTGACGGTTTATTTATTTCTGGAAATATTTGATAGACACTTGGATCTATACCTAAAGATATGGAAGCAATTCCGAAAGCTTGTCATCAATTTTTGTTGGAGATTTTCATGCAGCGTGCAGGCTTGAGTTTTGATGTTGCAATATCGGACGTTTGAACAACTTTCTAAGCAGTTGATTATAAAGTGTTTGACAAATAACAGATTTATGTAGTACTTCTCGAAAGATCGGCTAAATAAATTACTGCTTTACTTTCTCAGAATCAACCAACATTGTCTTTTCAAGCGTGCATATTAGACAGATTAATAGGTATTTGATTTCAGAATAAATATAGACTACCCTAAAGAACGGTTTGTTGTTGAAGCTGGTTAAAAGATTCTGCAGTTTATCCCTTTATAGAGTTGCTAGTCTATAAATAAATGTAAATATTGCTAATACTGTTTAAAAATTCCTAAAATGTTGAAAAACACGCTTTGAATAACAATAATATATCTAATAAATACTACATCTTTATTGAACATTAATCAAGTGATTTTGAATCGAAGTCAGCATCGCACTTAATACATGTCAAAGGACATTAAAAATGTATTTACTGAAAGTACGGTAATCGATCTGTTTTTTATAGACATGGCATACAATTTTTGATACGCGAATAATAAATGCTTTTCTTATACGAACGATAAATATTTTAACACGTTTATAATACGGTGAAAAATGAAAAATTGATGTTATTTAAACGAAGCGTTTTGCATTCAACGAACTCGCGCACATTTCTCACACGGCTTTATATCGACAATTTAGCACAGCGTAATGTGTTTGATAAAAAACCTATATATGTACAACATACGATTGGTTTTATTAAATATTTATTTATTTGCTGTTGCGAATTCCAAAATATATGGTTTCAATATGCTAATACGTCGCTGCAATTACTCCCAATTTACTTCTCCCATTTTTTTATCAATAATCTGCTGAAATGTATGTTAAGTGCAAGTGTCATAGCACGTTTTTTAAGTAAGCTGCCATTAAGGACCCAATCAGTGTTTAGGTTGAGTGGTGTTTATTATCCCATTTTGCATTTATGATTTTACAGCTTTTAGCTCATCATAAAAGCGACAAATTATTCAAGCATATAATTCGAAACGCTTTTGATCGCATTTTTGAAGCGATTTATCGCTGTCAATTTCAAACGCTTCTCGCACAACGATATCTTTTTTAATTTATGCAACACAATCGCAAATAATTTCACTTCAGAAGGATAATGTCGATAAGTTTTTAAACCACACGCTTCAAATAAAATCTTTGATACTCGAAAAGTATTTTCGATATTGCAATTTAGAAATACATGCCTGATCAAAACAAGTCTAGTCAAATGAATTTTTAAATACACTGTCAAAGTGGAGATAGTTGAAGTCTTGTTATTTATTTCAATTATTTTTTTAGCCACGATTTATTTAATTTTTGATTGCTGGTGTCTTTAATTTCATTATCTGTTAAAGAAACACCAATTAACATGAAAAAGGTAAGTAAAACTTAATTAATATTCAAAAATGTAATAAAATGTATTTTAAGTCCTGTAAGAATTGTAAATTTTAATTTAAAAGAATTAATTAGTAAATTTTTCAACCACAAAATTTTGTTCTTTTTTATTTAATTTATTTTCTATCTCAACCGCAATTGATTTAGTTTTTGGTTGCTGGCATGCTTAATTTTTGTGCCGTTAACTTGCACCAACGAACATAAAAAGTTAACCTAAACTAATTCGTACAAATAGATTTTATTGTTACTACAACAATAAATTTTAGTAAAATTCCTGTCTGGACGTGTAAGCGCACACACAAGTATACTTAGTACATTCACAGATAATACAAGCGCGCATATGTAGTTTTTCCTCTCTGCGTTAATGTACCATCATAATTAAAAACCAACAAGTCATTAGCACTTAACATTTTTTTCGTCTCGTTTTGTTCATTTTCTTTTTCGAAACATGAATCTTTTTAATGCCTTATAAATAGAAAATGGTCTGTCGTGTTGAGCATAACAAATTTTTCTTTGACTTGTCTATTAGATTGTTAACAAGAGTAAGCGATGCATGAAGCATTGAATTACAACAAAACGTATAAATAAAAAAAATCACGGCTGCAAAACATTATCGGAGTGCACATAATATGCGGCGCTGGCGTAAAAAAAATCGGTTTCTGATAAATCCGCCAAAGAGTTATTTATCGTGAAGTCTCATTAAAACCGGCAAAACGTCAATAATTGAATATTTATTGCTTCTTGCATTACGACCGGTTTATGCACCTTTAATCCTCAACAACCATCCACAATCAATCTCTATTTAAATCTCATTTCCATCACCAATATTAATAACTTCATTATTACAATAAGCAACCCATGCTTTTTAATTGATAATTAGAGAGCAAAAATACAATGACGCACGTTTTAATACATGGGTGTTTCAAATATTTATTAGACGTTGATTATATTTGACCCAGATAGCGGGCTGGCAAACAAAAACGAAAAGGCATTATCGGTCGATTGTGGGTGGCTGTGCAATGTGCGCTATACACTATAAGGACACTATTGGCAAAAGAGCGTATCGTTTAACATGAAAGCACACGTCATTCTCAATCTGAAGCAATTATATAAAAAGGTGCATTTCCGTGCCACGTGGCCCTCATTAGCTTTCTACCGCACCATTGTCATGGTCCATCTGCGGATTGCGAAAGCAGCTGCACAAATCAATAGATATTGAACTCAATCCGGCGTCAATGCGTATGTGTGTTTTGTTTTTTTTTCTCTCTACTACTACTCCGAGATCGTATAACACTACACTCTTGAAAGGTATAAATAAAAGCTCCACATGTCAAAAATGCATCAGCTGATACATAAAATTTTATGTTATGACGGCTATAAAACAGTTGTTTATAAAATTCGGTTGGATGTTACACAATTCCGATAATAAAAATTAGCTAGCGTTGAAAACAGTTATCGAGTCTACTATTAATCAGATTCTTTTAATAAATTGAAAGAATCGTATCGCGCATTTGTATTATAATTGTTTGCTTGCGCTTACTTACTTACAAGCATCAACAATATTTCCAGCTCGTATTTTATTTCAGTGTTGTAAAAGCAGCAGCAGCAGCAGCATTACGGGATTTATTCGTCATTTCTTTTCCTGCTCTAATTAATGGTATAGATTTTCTTGAGTTAATGATTGCAAACAATAAATCACGCTAAGTGCATTTTTAAAAATGTTGCTTTTTGCAGTTTGCTTGTATATTTTCTAAAATAGCTCATGGAATGCAATTTTAAGCTAGAAAATTTGTAGTTTATTATATAATAGTTTATTATTTAAAATAAATCTTTAATTGTAGTTTGCAAATCAATTAAATTCCTAACACGTTTCTTTTTCAATATAATTGCAATGCAGCGATTATATAAGCGAACAAACAACGTAACCTAAAAAATCTGTGATGATAATATTTAATAGTTTTTAATTGTATTTATTTACATATTTAAAATAATTGCAAAAATTATTGTTTGCAAATCAATTAAATTCTTAACACGTTTCCTTCTCAATATAATTGCAATGAAGCAGCGATTATATTGCAAACAAATAGGTATTACTTCACCCTGCTTGAAGCCAATAAACAACTGTGGGTGCGTTTCGTTGCTTCCATCAATTGGATTAATGACATTCCTAATTTAAGGGCGCATTGATGGAAACGCACTATTTGGTTTATAAATATGATATTATGCTAAACTAAATAATGCAGTTTTCAAAGTGTTGTGTTTTGTAGCCATTTCTTGTTTATTATTTTCAACTCATTATTTATTTAAATCATTTAAAACTAGTCTTTTCATACATTGTATCTTTAGTGACAAGTGACAAGTAAATAATAGCATATAAAGTAGTGGTTACCAACATTCCTCACCGTTTTGTTATAAAATAATTGTTATGTCCCGCTTGATAATATAATAATTATGAGCTCCTAAAGTATATCGCTTTTAAGAAACGCATCGAAATTTGAGAAAACTGAATAAAATTAAATATTGCTCCTATTTTTGTTGATTTCAAGGGTAAGTATTTCTAAAACGGGATAATTTGTGATAATTTTCTTATACAATTTCATGCGCTCTTGACAATGAACTTAAACTCATCTAAAAAGATGCGCCCCATAGTTTGGAAACCACTGATGTAAAATTGTAATATATAATCCTAATTAATTAATATATTAATAATGAGATTACATATTACATATTCTGCATTTAATACTGAAATTTGTTGAAGGTTATTTTCAATATATCACGTAAATGCATTAACTTTATTGTTTAAAATATAAATGTATTTGTAGATTAATTTAGTTAAAATTACGTACTAATTAAATAGTAATGAGATTACAAATATGGGCACTACATTTTCTACGTGAGGTTTTTTCCATGCGCCCATTTTTCCTAAGGGGTTAATTCTTTGGCCTGTTTTTCGTTATCGCTTTTTTCGTATGGGCTTTTTTTCGTAGAAACGTATTAGTGATATGTGAGTAAAAACCCATTTTTCAAAAAATGTATTCTTTAAAATGGAATTTGTATATTGCAAATTAATTCAATTCTTAATACATTTCCATCTGAGTATAAATGTAATGGAGCGATTATAGTGCGAACTAAACACACAGTACATTTGTAGCAAACAAACAACTGTGTTTTGCGCGCTCCTTCT
>JARJDW010001803.1:0-13288 GCA_030264715.1 Adinopsis sp. GC000173
GTGGTGTTAATTTAATTACGTTTTTCTCTCCCGTCGCTGCTACTGTGTGTATTATAAATACACATAGGCGACAAAGAAAAGACGAGGAAAAAAGTTTTTAAACAATAATAAAAAAAAAATAAAAACTCCACTCACACTTTTTTCTCACACGCTCAGCGCGCGCTTTGTATCAGTTTCAATTCAACAAGCAAGGAAACCTCATTTTTTTCGCTGCAATTTACATACCAAACAGAAAAATTAATTAATCTCGCGCGCACAACGAAAAAATAGTTTTTTAAAGATTATTTTGTGCAAATTCGCTTTTGCCTATATCTACGTTATTGATTCCCAAAACCAAAAATTGAAATTTTTATAATTTCATCAATTTTTAGTGCAATTTTCACTAACGAAAATTTCTTAAACACTAAATTTTGGGATGGATTTTTCCTTGCACTGGAAATTTTGCGATTTTCTTTAATTTTTGGCATTTTCCATTAAACTACTTAAAGATTTTCACCAAAATCAATCGAAACAATCTATTTCACTGAATTTTACTGTTTTTTAGTGTTTTTCAATCTTTTTCACTGAATTTGGCTGTTTTTAGTGTTTTTCACTGAAGTTCATTGTTTTTTAGTGTTTTTTAATCTTTTTCACTGAATTTCCCTGTTATCTAGTGTTTTTTCAATATTTTTCTTTAAATTTCAGGTTTTAAATAATAATAATAAAATAACTCCACTCACACGTTTTTCTCTCTCGCTCAGCGCGCGCTTTGTATCAGTTTCAATTCAACAAGCAAGGAAACCTAGTTTTTTTGTTGTTGCAATTTACATACCAAACAGAAAAATTAATTAATCTCGCGCACAGCGAAAAAATAGTTTTTTCTATTATTATTATTATTTTGTAAAACTTCGTTGGCCTATATTGATTTGTTTCAATCAGCAAACAAAACGCAAATTTAAAATTCATCGCTCAATATTTACTCGCGCTAAACATGATAGCCATTTAATATTAAACTTCTTCACAGTTTCGAACAAGAAACGAAATGAAACGAAAAAAAACTTCAATTCAATGCGCGCCCGAAAAAAAAAGCGTTTACTTCTTGTAATTCATGTCCGGAAGTTGTCAGTTTTGATTGTCGGCTGCATGAATTTATACTACTACATCCGAAAGCATGGAATGATTATTACTATTATTGGAATGGAAGCGATCGCCGCCGTTTGCATGCGTTGTCATTCACACGGTGGTGGAAATAGAAAAAAGGGCAGGCAGACAGAAAAAAAAACGGTGCCATATTATGATTATGATTATTATATATGTATAATACGAGGTCGAATCGATAAAATCAAATGCTGCTGAATCGTACGAAATCATCACGTCGTAAAAAACAGAGCGAGCGAGCGAACTGCGGGATGCAAATATGAGCAGAGCGCGGCGAGAAGAAGGAGTAGTAGCGTGGCAGTGTGAGTGTGTATGAAATTTCCATAATATTACGCTCGAATTTGTTCGGATGAAATTGCAGATCGAGCGACCGACCGCCAAACATATGTTTTTTTATTCAATATCGCTAAGAAATGCTAGATATACAAGGAGGTTACAAAAAATGAGCTATAAATTAATGTTCTGCTTATTGATTTGGTTATTATATATTATATCTTTACGGTTTTAGGTTTGCCGAAAACGAATTCCCAAAACAGAAAACCGTTAATTTCATTTTTTCTCTAATTTTTGCTATTTTACATTAAACTATTTAAAGTTTTTCACCAAAATCAATCGAAACAATCTTTTTCACTGAATTTCACTGTTTTTTAGCGTTTTTTCAATCTTTTTTACAGAATTTCACTAGTTTTTTAGTGTTTTTAATCCTTTTCAGTGAATTTCATTGTTTCTTAGTTTTTTACAACTTTTTCACTGAATTTCACTGTTTCTTAGTGTTTCTTTTTTCAATTTTTGCTTTGAAGTTTACTGTTTTTTAGTGTTTTTCCAATATTTTTCACTGAATTTCACTAATTTTTTAGTGTTTTTCAATCATTTCCATTGAATTTCACTGTTTTTTTGAAATTTTTCAATCTTTTCCACTGAATTTTACTGTTTGTTTTGTGTTTTTTTCAATCTTTTTCACTGAATTTTACTGTTTTTTAGTGTTTTTCGCTGAATTTCACAGTTTTTTACAATTTTTTCAATCATTTTTCTGGACTTCACTGTTTTTTCAATGTTTTTTAATCTTTTCCACTGAATTTCATAGTTTTTTAGTATATTTTTAATTTTTTCACCGATTGTTGTTGTTTTTTAGTATTTTTTTGCGTTCTTCTTGTATTTCCCATCGATAGTGATAAAAGTCCATAAAAAAATTGCTTGAAAATGCCAAAGATTAAAGAAAAATTCATCCAAACTTTAATGTTTAAGAAATTTTTTGTGGAGATACCAAAAAAGTGTGTTATTTATGTTAGGTAATTGGAAATTTATAAATTTAACTGAATGCGCACCTGCCTCGCACATAATTACGAACGGCAGCAATCAACAAAAACATTTTAAATTCACCAATGATTGAACGTGTAATTACGCTGCCAATGACTACGTATTAATTTCCGATTGGTTAATTTAGATGCATTGCAGTGTTAATGATAAAATTAAACAGAGCCGCATTTGATAGCATTTTGAAATATATATCTGTTACTAGGAGACGACGCACAGAAGCGTATAATAAAAATCTACTAAAAACAAGTTTAATTTAGGCTCAAAGCCACTTAAATTAATTAACTAGACTATGTACATTGTGTGTGTGAATTCAGAAGATCAGATTCGCGAGCAACAGCAAGAAGAATTATTATCAGGAATGTTTGTGCCAGCTCGGCGAAGAAATAATAAAATGCGCGTTTCACCTTGCCTGCGCTAATTAATTAACCTGGGCAATTTAAAATTCTGCACAAGGAACACTCTAGCAGATTGGATGCAAAGACAAGACAAGCACAATCGACGCGAGTGAAACGTGCATGTTGTTTCATCGTCTTCCCATCTTCCATAACAGCAGCAGCGCATCCTATGCATCAGTTATGTCAGCGATCTATGGAATTTCATCTCGTCGCTCGTCAAAACATTGCACCATACCGCACCTACAACATTTATTACAGCCGCCCTGTATATATCTATTTGCTGCTGCAGCAAAACGGTTGTTGTCGTCGACGAGCGCGCGATGATAAAAGCCGGGGTAGAGAGAGAGATTTTTAATATATTCGAAGGCATATTTTAATATCATTCCACCTTTGTCATATTAGAAAATGCAAAAGAAGACTGAATTGTGTGCTTGTCTGTGTGTGCGTGCGTGCGCCGCTTCCCTTTTGCTCCTCTTACCTACTACTATACTATCAACCAACCACCCACACGCGCGCGTCGCGCTCAAGATCAATTATTTTCCTATTTGAACCCGAACGATGGATGGATAATTAGCGTTTGAGAATCGAATTTGTCTAAAAGGAAAGGTGAATGCGGGCACGTCGCTCCATCCATCCACAACTCGCTCTCTGCAGAGAGAAACATCAGCGCTGGCGTTCGTTCGTTCGTTCCCAAAAGTCAGGTTGTCGTTGCCGGCGCGCTGCGTTCGCGTCGAAGGAAATTAACTAACTTATATTATTAGATCTCGCTCTCTATACCTTTTCGATTCCCACACTCCGATCTCATTCAAACACACACACAAACACACACATCGCTTTCATCTCGTGCACACACGCACACACACACAGAATCTCATGCCATAGAGAAATACCGCCGCCTCCGACTATACCATATCGAACTTTCGCATCTTGTTTGCTTTTTAACTCAAACAATTGTGTTCAATTTCATATTGTGTGTGTGTATGTGTGTATGCGATAGAAAAATGTGCGCGCTAATCGTTAAATATACGAGGCATACACCGAAAATTAACGTGATAGTTGAATTGAAAAAGTTGCGAAATATGTAAATTCACATCGCATGCTAATCAAAAAATAGTTACTTATCATTATAAATGTATGAATCAAACATATTTAATGACTTAATTCCGCATTCATAAATTAAACAGTGATTTATACAATGGCATTGCAACTATAGTGCTGTCGCTATTAAGAAACAATTTAATTAAAACGAAATTTTGTCTGAATAAACAACAAAATCGGTGCACACTAATCGTTAAATATACGAGAAGTGCCCTATAAATTGACAAGATAACATAACATAACCTAAAAGTAATCGTCTATCTTTTAGGAATAAAAATGCGCACCGAAAATCATCTTCATATTCACCATATTATGCTACACCACTTTGAGAAAGGTGTGCCTGAGCGTCGAAATCCGATGGCCAATGTCTTCCTTCTTCATCTGCAAGATTTGTGTCGCCCATTTTGAACCTCTTGAAGCATCTTTCAACTTGATTTTGACTCTGTCACCTCCAGCCTTTCTCAAAGCGGTAGAGAACATAATATGGCCAATATAAAGATGATTTTCTATACGCATTTTAGTTCCCAAGAGAGAAGATTACTTTTATAAAAAAATAATAAACAAAACGCAAATTTTTATAAGTAAACAATGGCGCGAAAAAAAGCCGCAATAATTATGCATCAACCCAATAATTAAAATAATTGGAACAGCATTATGCTATTGCAAAATCACAAAAATTTGTGAAATTAGACTTTGTAGAAAAATATTTGCGCTTGTAAAAAATTGCGGAGACCGAGAGAAGGTAATTCGCAGATAATTTCGACGTTATTGGAATGGATACGTGCGCCCACAATCATCCGTGTTGCGTAAACGATGTCATTAAATTGATTTTGCAATCAAGAATGAAGGGGCAACCCTTCTCACACACAATCATCCGGTCGGGCCTTTTAATTAAACGATGGCAAGAGAGAGAGAAGGTAGAGTAGAGCGGTCGTTCTCTCGCAAGCGCGCACGCTGTTGGCGACGACAACGACGCAAACAAAACGTTTTGTTTAAAACATTTGCAATGCGTTTTGCGGTTTAAAGCGATTTTAATCATCATCCAGTCAAGAAATGAGCAATTAGCGCGTTTCGTTCGGTTCGTTATGTTATATATCTATATACATATACTCATGTTCTCGCTGGCGCGCATTTTCTTTTCGCGCATCGATGCGTTGTTGTATTAATTTTGCGCGATCGGGAAATAATTTCAGAAGAATTTTGCGGTTGGCGTGGTGGTGCGCTGTTTATGAAGACCGCAACATTTCGCTGCTCTTGCTGCTGTTGCTGTTTAATAACCAAAGCGTTTTTCGCGATTAATAAACATGTAAACTTTGCAAATTTATCTTTCAGTTTTAATTACGCAATTAAATTCATAAAATTTTATTTTATACATGAAGTTTAACCATACAAAGTTTTTGGCAAACGCGATCATTATCATCAACCGGGCCCTAATATGAATCAATAAATTATTATTCGCAATTGCGGCGCTGTCTCAACGACAATGTCGCGTTGTTGTTGCCGTTTTATTTTCCTGTGTCGTCGTCTTAATTAACAAGGTGGGCGATGAAATTTTAATCAAAGCGCGCTAATAGAGTTTTAAATAATTTATATTTACTTTTGCGTGGAACTAAATAAATGTTGGGTTAGTAGTGGGTGGTTGGTTGAGGGGAAAGGAAACGAGCGTCGTTTTACTAACTTAGTTTTAACTATTTTCGGCCAAAGCGCACACGAGAAACAGATGTTTCCTACATTTTATGCATACGAAATTTCACCTAGTAAAACTTAGTTTCGCTATGGGGAAAATGGTTTAGTATAGTGTAGTCGGCGCGTTTGTTTTGCTCTATGATCATCATCATCAAAGTTGATTATTGTTGTTGTTAATTAAGATTTTTAAACGTGCGATATACTAAAATATTCATGTTAAATTTTAACTTAGTTTGGATGGAAATTTGTTTACATTAAAGTTAATACTAATAATTTAATATTAATTACTTTTTTTGTATCGCCACGAAATTGTTTAAATTGATTTTTGCAATATTTTTCTTTGATTTTTTTAAGATTTTAGGCATTTTTCATCAAAATATTTAGCGATTTTTATTAAAATTGTTGGAAAAACAAGAAAAACGCAGTTCTTCGCTAATTTCAACTAATAATGATGAAAGTCGATACACAAATTTTCTTTGCGTGAACATTTTTGCAATTCTCTTTCTATTTTTATTAAATTTTTGGCATTTTCCATCAAATTTTGTATCGACTTTAATTATTATTAGTTGAAATTGAAAAAAAACTGCATTTTTTAATTTTTTAAACAATTTTAATGAATATCGCTAAATATTTTGATGGAAAATGCCTAAACAATCGGAGAAAAATCAAAGAAGAACAGTTCAAATATTTCCCTCGCAAACAAATATCTTCCCCCAAAATTGAATGTTTAAGGATTAAGTGGAAATATTTTTAAAAAAAAGTTGGTTGTTAAATATTACAAGAAAAATTTTGTAAAGTTAAAAAATATCGTATTTCATTTTCCTTTTGAATTAATTTCAAAGTGGAAAGTTTGTAATTGCAAATCTTTTACATCCGACTTTTCATGCCATTAATAAATTGCAAAGTTTGCGGCGGCGCGGCAGCGGTGGTAATTTTACGAAAAACAAAAAACTATATAGATATTTTTAATTATGTTTCTCGGGCGTTATTGTTTGGCGTAATTGGACAATGCTCGAAAAACCATTTTTAATTTAATTGATGCGGAATGAAATTTAAATCCGCAAAACGGCTTGATGCCGCCACCGCCGCCGAACGGCTTTGCGCAAAGACAATTCAATTTATTATTACTACATATATACATCATCGTTGCCGGCGCGCTTTAATGAAACCATATTACGACATACATATACACACACAATGCGGCCCGAAACAAGCGCTTTTAATACCACCCGCACACACACACATACACGTACATATTATACACGAAACAACTACAAAAAAGGCGCGCACGAGCGCGAGAAGGAAGGGGGGTTGGATGGAACGCGGCGCGCGCGAGAGCAAAGTTATTAATGTGGAAAGTTTTTAATGCAATAAGTTGGTTGGCTGGTTGGTTGGGCTGGTTGGGAGAGCGATTGAATGCGACGACCGTCGACGTCGACAACGACAAAAAGCAAATTTCTACAACACACTAAAGAGTAAAAATGTAGATAAATCACATGTGTAAACAGAACGGAGAAAATGTAATCCGCGATGCTACAGCTTCTTCCACTTTGCGGCGACGCTCGTCCAACAACTTCTTCCTTTTAACTATGTTGACTTGGAAAAGTTTCGCTGCTGCTTGGGAAAAAAAAGCGAACACGGTAGAATGAGGTGGAGAGAGGGAGGATGAAGAGGGGGAGGGTTGTCGGTCGTCACTGTGTGTTGTGAAAACTTGCCGGATTGTAATTGATTTAAGTCAAAAAAACAGACACTAAAAATCCTAGTTTATCGTTGAATGCTATACGAGGCGCGTTCGAACAATTACACAATTTATATTAGATTAATAAAAGATAAANGCCGGATTGTAATTGATTTAAGTCAAAAAAACAGACACTAAAAATCCTAGTTTATCGTTGAATGCTATACGAGGCGCGTTCGAACAATTACACAATTTATATTAGATTAATAAAAGATAGAAGGTGGTTTATCGTTCAAAATGGTGTGGTTTGAAAACTTGTTGAATTGAAATTAGGAGAATTGATTGTAAATATCGTAATTTATCGCTTGACGCTAAACGAGAAGTGTTCCAACAACTGCATAATTTATGATGGTAAAAAGGAGTTGTTGCCCGTCACAATTGATTTAAGTCAAAAAACAGACATTAAAAATCCTTGGTTCTCGTTGAATGCTATACGAGGTATTTAAATGAACACCTATATAGTTTGTATTAGATTAATATGATCCAAAATCTACTATAAAAGGATAGGGGGTAGTTTATAGTTCGCTATGGTGTGTTTTGAAAACTTGCTGGATTAAAATTAGAAGAATTGATTCTAAATATGTAATTTATCGTTCAACACTAAACGAGAAGTATTCGAGCAACTACATAATTTGTATAACTCTAATAAAATTGCACAAAAGAGGAAAGAGGGGTCGTCAATCGAAAAAGTGATTATTTGTTATTGAGTCTTTTAAAAACTTGCCAGATTGCAATTAAAAAAACAGACGCTAAAAATTGTACTTTATCGTGAGATGCAACTACGATATTTTTAATAAGCCATTACATGATGTTGATTTGGTACGAGGCGTGTTCGTACAAATACACATTTTGTAAAATTTACAACCAAGAGCATGTATATTACAATTAGTGAAATTAATGAAATTTTTACTAAATGAATGCTAGTTCCATTTCAATTTTGACTCTGTACGAGGTATATTCGCAAAAATACATAATTTCCAACATTAACGCAGTTTTCCAAATTAACCACGACATTATTAACAGGCGAGTGCGTGTTTAGGTGCGTGTGTGTCTACGTTGTAATGCTGTGTAATCATTCGCTCTAATTCAGTACAGCAACAAAAAAAAAACAAAAGGGCTAATTTGTTAATCCGTTTGTATATGTAATATGTCTTGCTAACAAATTGTTTAAGCGGATTTGCCATTAAAGCCACGAAACGCGCGTTTTTTCATGTACGTACGCAAATTACGCAAAAAACGTGTATGTATGTATGTATTATATATGTATACACGCTCGTTATTATAATAATGTATGGCAGTGGATTTATCACGATGTATGTATAATCCTGTCGACTGTATACCATCATACCAATTAAGTGACGGAAATATGTTCAAATTGGCCGATGATTAGGTGCGCGTTAAATTGGTTGCAAAATGCAATAATTCATCTGAAATCAAACAATATTGTTAATATTATAATAATATGAAGAGAAATTTGGACAGAACAGTACTATGTAAACATAGCTTGCACACACATTGAAAGTGTCCTACACATTCGATATTGCATTCCAAAAGTGTCCCACATTGCTATGTTGATTATCATATGGCGACTTACTTGCACCAATTGAAAATTATTATAGGTGGATGGATTTTTACGTGAAGTAACTTTTATAGGTGCTAGTTGTGGAATGTTAAATTCACATTATTGAAATAATTAACCAGTAATGAAACAAACAATTTTGGTAAATAAAATACTATTAACGAATATTCTTTTCATTCCTTGATCGAAAAAAGACATCAACTAAAGATAAATTTCCGAACTCAGTTAACTGTGTCATATAAATTTACTGCGAAAAAATCAACAATATTGATTTGAAATTAAACAATAATCAAACAAACCGTTTCATTATCAGAGTTGTTACATAATCTGTCATTGGCGAGTCTTCCATTCATTTTTGCATAATGACTCGTCTAAAAATGTTCCCACCATACAATACATCAATTAGACTATGTTTTGATGATGATAATCTAGCTGACACTAAATAAAATTCATAAACAAACCTTACATAGTTTCACAATTTGTTACTAATTGTTAACATTTTCGTACACAGAGAGATTTCGTAGCTAAATTTGATTACCGACATTCAAAGCTGCATCGTATAAATTTATAGCGACAAAATCAATAATAGTTTAAAAATTACAAATTATCAAGCATAGCATTTCCGTAGTATTGGCGAGACTTGTGATTCGTGTGAAATAAAATGACTTACCCAAAAATGTTGTCGTACATCAATTAGACTAAGTTCCGATGATGATAATCTAGCTGAAACTAAATAAAATTCATTAACTAATCTCACATAGTTTCACAATTTCTTACTAATTGTTAACATTTTCGTACACTGAGAAATTTCGTAACTAAATTTGATTACCTACATCCAAAACAGTATCGTATATAAATTTATAGCGACAAAATCAATAATATTACTTTAAAATGAATAAGGGAAGGTTGCCTAAGTCATACCCGTAACTTAAATTACCTGTAATTAAAAGAATTAAATAGCAAACACAAGTTTGTTGGTCCTATATAAAACTATAGTACATACTGCTTCTATTTACTGTTAAGAAGTGAAAAAAGTCATATGCATTTCTTTGTAATTTCGAATTTTCAAAAATTCGAAATCGGTACGACTTAGGAACAATTGGGAGAAACAAAGTAGTGAAGCATATTTTTTATTATATTCTGTTTATATAACACCTATTTGGATCCAACCTGTACAATTACGGCATAAATTTTGGTAATTAACGTCTAACAAAATTTTAATTCTTATAATGTAACTTATAAATTTTCAGACATTAACGTACTGAGGATGAATTTCAAACCAAATTTGTGGCAGATTTGTCCATTCTGATAATTAGATTTGGAAAATATGTACTGACTACTACAATATGAGAGAGGTACGACTTAGGATCCGAGTGACTATTATTAATAAATCATTGTCACACAATATCCAATCAATATTTTACTTTGCTATACAAGGCAAATAATGCTTAAATAAATGTATAATATATATTTAAAACACAATATGCAATTATCTAGTTTCAATTAGCTGTGGAAGCTTACAAATACTAGATAAATATTGTATGACATCGTTAAAAAGTAAATTTTGTTGAATGAAATCTGTACACCCAGTGGTAGGGCGACAAAACGTTAATATACACTAAATGGGACTAAATTGGTCGTATTGTCACTGCTTTTGGAAGTTTAGGCCTTATGCTAGCTTCTTCAAAATCGCGAAAGTACGACCTCGGCGCAGGTACGACTTGGGCAATCTTCCCCTAATACAGAAAATATAAATTACCACCGAACGAAACGTCAAAAACAAAATATAAAAAATTACTTTTTTTAACATCGTTTGCGCTATTTTGAGGAACGCAGAATAATTGTCGCTCATTTAACGTAGCATGTACAAATATCCATTCTTAAGCTTAAAACGTACACTGAATAATTGTGCCATGACAAGAAATAAATTACCGCCGAACGGAATGTCAAAAGCAAGATATAAATAATTGTTTTTTTGAAGGGAAATCATCCAATTTCACATTTATTTTAAATGCTCCTTTCAGCTATAGAATATAAATGGTAATCATCGATGCATGCCACATTTAAAAACCATGCTAAAATGTAGCTTATTCGCTTTGATAACATGTCATAAAGTTATTTACAATTAAAACGACCACACAAAAGCATATTCTTGAATTGACAAAATATGTGGATTAAAAAAGAATATGGAATTTAATGTATACTTAGGCCTGATTTCACAAATATTTTCTTAAATGCCGTTTAATGCAAATAACATTTGATTTTAAACGAATTGAATTTCACCAGGAGGTTAATGGTATCGCAAAGAGTCTAATTTATCAATATCTCACTACATCTCACTACTATATATTTGATATTGCTCTTTTAATAAACGTTTTTGCAAGATTACATGTTGCAGTAATCTGAATTTGTTATTTATTAATTTGATAAAAGGAAATGCTTGCTTTATTCACAAAATATAAACAAGTTTTTCCCATATAATTCAATGTATTGTAAAAGCCGATAATTCATTCGGTACCGATAAGAAATGTTATTGTACATTCATTAAGAAAATGAAGAGATAAAGTGAATCACGTCTTTTATTTAATAGAAACTACAATACTTTCATATTTGGGAAAAATGTTATTTGCATTATTGCAATATTCTAAACAGGATTTTCCCCTACTGAGCATAGGATTTAGTTTTTAAACTATTTGTGCAAATAAATATTGTTGTACATTGCTGTTAAAATCTACAATCAATTGACTTTTATTATAATTTCAAATCGTGAAGATACAAGTAGTATTTCTTCCAGAAACTAATACATTTGAAAACACTCATTATTCCAGTCATCAATTTGTACAACTTACTATGTAGATCGCAAGCTGTATGAGCCACCGCGTTATACATTGTTTGACTGTATATAAAATTGTAAAGTATTTAACATAATCGAAATCATTTTAGCATAAAACTCACATTGGGGCTTTAGACCAGTAAATGCCATTATAAAAAAAACATTTGTTTAAATAAATTGGATTTTAAAGTGAGTCTAGTAAATTTCAAGATAATACTGTCAACAACTTAACAATTTTGACCTTTTAACTTCCAATTTATACTTAGCTATTTTTCTTTGCAAAAACGATTTGAAAGTGATACTATAATTCACTAAGAGAGATACTCCTATAATGTCTTATTATGGTTACAATCATCCAATATCAAAACTGACATGAATAAATTGTTGTTAAAATTATATTTGTATTAGCTATAGCCCCAAAATGTATTTATTTTGGGATAAAGATTGAAGGCAGATTGTGGAATGAATTGTTTAATCATAGATAAGTTAATTGTCACGTTTGTTTTAAAATGTTTACATAAAGAAAGTTTACCGTAAGCTGCTTAAATACACACACATATTTAACCATGAACAGCAGTACGGTATTATTGCTACTTTTCCTTTCACTTTATTTTCCAACAACAACATCCGAAGCAGAATAACCCTTTGACTCATCAATCTGGCGGCGAGAAAAACGCGCCAAGCGATCGCAAAACCAAAAAGTACGATATTTCTCCTCGTACAAGTAAGTACACTTTCTTTCGACGACGCAACGCAATAACAACAGCAACAGCAACAGTAACGTTCGCGTAAATTGCACACTAACGTTCAAGAAAAAGTGCAAAACGTCGCTCCAAATATTAGATAATTGTTCGACGATCGATCGACGACGCTTTTCACCATTCGATAACATTAAAAGTCGATTTGATTGAGCGTATTCATTTCGGCGCGCAATTGTCCCGACACGCCATTAACAAGAGAAATTTGCATATAAAAATTGTACAAGAAATGAACGTGCGTTGTTTGAATTGATGGCTTTTTGTGATTGCTAATAGATAATCCATTACCACTTTCACCTAAAATTGAAGAAAGAAGATTGATTAAATGTTATTGATGAGTTTTTTATGAAAAAGGAAATAAAAACTAAAGTGATTAATATGATTAATTCGAAAAGTTGCTGAGTTGTGCTGAAAGCAAAACGTTTTTAATATTAACAAACAAAAGGTTAAAATTCGATATAATTCTCTACTTGAATTTAATTAAAATACATACTAGATATAATCAACCAGAAAATTTGCAGACAGCATATAAAGTTTTAAAGTTTCTTTCGTTTTCGTTTCATTGATCAAACTCACAATACAATTTTTTATGACACATGAATTAAAATGTCAAATGTCACAAAGAAAAAATCGTCGTAAATTGACCAGTTAATTTCTAAACGTCATTTTTCATTAATCGCGCTGAATGACAGGCCAACTTTGATGGAATTCAAAATGCACATCATTTTAATTCAATAAAACCATTGG